>CM075977.1:309772658-309872924 GCA_038087875.1 Malacoraja senta
TTTGGATGATTAGCCATGATCATATTGAATGGCGTGCTGGCTCGAAGGGCCAAATGGCCTACTCCTGCACCTATTTTCTATGTTTCTATGTATCTGTGCAGCTTCTAATGTTGTTTGTCATCAATATTAACACATTAAAACTTTTTCCACACACGCTGCCTTAGCTCAGCGTGAGATGGACATGTAAGCTGCCTGACAATGACATTTTAATTTTTCACAACTGTGTTTTTTTTGTTGAAAGAGAATGCTAATTGATGCCAGATTATAGGAAATATTATTCTGTGACAGATATTAAATAGGTTAGAACTGCTTAAATTCTTTCCACTTAAGATCCCTGCAGCTGGCATTGACAAAAAAAAAGTACATCTCATCAGCTTGGGCCAGATTGAAATTCAGACCATCTGTCATTAGTGAATCCAGTTAAAAGCATTCCTGGCAGAATGATGAAATTGCTCATTTTTCATCTCACCATTGTGAATTGGGATATTGATGAGTAATTGAATGTTTTGTTCAGAAGGACTAAACGTCTTCGCGTTCTGATTAATGAGGGTGAACTTCATGATGACTCAGATAATAAGAAGGTGCAATCTTCTTTGACTGTTAAACATATCATCTTCCAAATGCACTGGTGAAGCCCAGTGAATGGTACGTGGCAGTGAACCTGCTGTTCTCTAGTTATTGAGATAATGCTTTTACATTGCTGAGGCATATCTTAACTATCTGATTTAGCCTCACCCTTAAATGCCTGCTTCGGCCAGATGGAAACAAAGTCAGTCATTCTTAGTGAGATTATAAATTCTCAAGTATGCAGAGTAATGAACAACACCTTTAGCTTTAGTCTCTGAAAAGTTGTGAAAAAAGAGGGTCTGTCTTCACCAGCTCACTGCACCATATGACATTTGCTACACGTATCATGGATCCAATTTTGCTATTTTCTTCTGGATGGAGTCTGATATGCAGCGGGATAAGGGAAAGGGAAGAAAGGTGGAGAGTTTAGAGAGGGGGAGGAACTGAGGAGAAGTTGTGTGTCTGTAGCTAGTGTACATGATTGCTGTTAGAATGTCAGTGTTGTCAATGCAATCTTTAATCGGACTTTATTGGATTTTATCTTGCACTAAACATTATTCCCTTTATCTTGTACCGGTACAACGTGGACAGATTGATTTAAATCATGTATAGACTTTGCGCTGACTGGATAGTGCACAACAAAAAGATTTTTCACTGTACCTCATTACTCGTGTCAATAATAAACAAAACTAAAATTTAATCAGTTACTGTCACCAGTAATTGTGTCTCTCCACAACTTAGCAGGAGCACGTAACTACTGCACAGGCTTTTTCTAATGGGGTTCATTTACTTGGACCTGTATAAGGAGTAGTGCAGGATGAAGCAGTTTTTATTTGGGACAATTATTGCAAATGTTTATGGATTTCCGGAACAAATCCTGCTCAACATTCCTCCATTCATCAATGTCTTTAGTCAGGAATCAGCCGAGTGATGCTTCTTGGCATGCTTATATAGATATATAATTCATTCATTAAGAGATCAAAATGTAGACAGTATTTCAGGTGTACTCTCACCAACACTCTGTAATCACATAAACCGACCCCACATTAACATTGCATAATGTTTGAAATAATGGCTAATATTCCATGAGCCTTCCTAATTACTTGTGGGGACTACATGCTAACCTATTATGATCATGCGCTCTATCCCCAGATCTCTTTCTAATGACAACAGTTTGTTGTCTCACTTCACTCTCATAATAGCAGGGCTGCCAACATTGGGTGAGAGTTGGGAGTGAGAAATTGTGAGAGACCATCCCCAAGGGAGTGTAGCGACCGAGCATGTGGGGGGGGGGAGAGATTGTGTGGGGGGGGGGGGTGTCCCCTCCCATTGGTACGGAGCTTTTGCATTTTTCAGCTTGAAATTTTGCATTCTGGTGCATACTGTAGCGAGTCTTTTAACTTACACTTGAATGCGATATTTATGCTTTAAATTGGATTAGCTATGAATAAGGTTAGGCTAAATTACATTCCTAATTATATTGCACAATAGAGCCAGGCTCTGATCAACAGGTGCAGCACATGAATGATCTCAGTATATTCATGTATGGAAATCAGATTATAATCAAACACTTGGCCCATGTTGATCAGCCTGGGTCTCACTGCACACCTGGTACTACTCCTGGCCCTGACTCCAGTTGCATACCTTCTCTCATTCCTGACCCTGAGTCTAGCCTTACATCTGGCCCCCTATTTTCTCCCTGATCATAGCTGCTTACCTGCTTAGGTTCCCAGTGCTGAACACTCCCATTGTCCCAGCTTTGACTGCACACCGAGTACTATTCCAGACCTTGACTCTGGATGCACACTTGGCATTGCTCCTAGCCGCTCTGCACTGATAATATATCTGGCTCACAAATAAAGCCCCATATCTGACCTCCTGGACTTAACCTATTAAGTTCAAGTCCACAGGTGCGTATCTAATGCGGTAATCTTTTATGGGGCACTTCACAGACCAAATTTTGTATAACAAAATTTGCTACATGCATTGGCTTCCTTGTTCTCTAACATACTAGTTACTTTGTCAAAGAAGTCATCAGTTGGTTGAACACAATTTCTCATCCATAAAATTATACTCACTCAGCTGTATAAATATTCTGTTACCATTTCCTTCATTTTCATAACAAACTGTCCTGAAGTCATTTGCACCCCCAATATTTTCAGTAATTTGCTGTCTTCCTCTCAGCTGGGACTTTTCTGAAATGCAAAGTCCAATAACAATATATTTATGCAATATTATTCTATTAAATGTGATCTTGAGAGTACATAATATTTTCTGTGGTATTCATAACACAACAATGATAAAAAAGATCTTTGTTTTGATTGCACCTACCAACATGCATACATTATTATATTACAGTTAATATGTACCGAGGGCAAATTTCTGTTCCAATGCTCCCCATTCCCAATTACTTTCACATTGAAGTGATTGAAATCCAAGTGACGTTTAAATGGCATCAGAAAAATAAAACCTCCGGAATGGATGATATTCATTACGTGGTTGGTTGGAGTCAATATGAGCACAATTACTACATTAAACCTTGAATCTTCAGATGTCCTGGTTCAAGTTAAAACTAAAGACAAATAATAACCTCTTCACACATTCCCCTGCAAGTATCTCTGTCACTCCTTTAAAATATGCCCCTTCTTTGAACAAGCTCTTAAACATCGCATCTGAATCAGTTTCCATCTGATTACACTCCTTGAGGATGTTCATCTACATGTTCAATTAATAAAACAACGAGATTGGGGATTTTCTATTCAACTTGTCAAAGGAATTTGTGGGGGGGGGGGGGTTTAGAAATATTCAGTGAGGTAAACAAACATAATAGTTGAGTGGCAAATGACAATAGTGCTACCTTCCCAACATTTAACTGAAGGAAATGATGGGTAATCGGGGCTATATGTTGTGACAGACAACCTAACACCTTGCATGTCATTTTAATATTACACTTATCCCACCCCCCTGGATATTCCGGATTAATAAATTAAGGTTTTGGCAACTAATTACAAATCAGGCTAATTACAAAGCAATAACATTAGCCAACTCCGAAACACGAAGCGCTGAGCATTGGGATCCAGACATCACGGACAACTGGCCTCAGTTCCCCTCTGACATCTGGCAGTGCTCTCTGTCTGAACCAGGGGCCACGGAGCGTTTTTGAAAGTGGGGAGGCTGAACGATCACTGATCACTGGCATTGGGGGTACCCGGCGAGGGAACCAAGAGGGGGGAGGGTGTGGGAGGGGGGTGTCCCCCGTTCCACGGTAGGGACTTTTGAAATTTGATGTATTAAAATCATGTTTTAGTGCATTGTAGAAGTATTATTTGAATGGTTTTTGTTTGAAGTATTTTTAGGAGGTAACTTTTTAAGGGATAACTTTTTCCACACAAAGAGTGGTGGGTGTATGGAACAAGCTGCCAGGGGAGGTAGTTGAGGCAGGGACTATCACAACATTTAAGAAACAGTTAGACTGATACATGGATAGGACAGGTTTGGAGGGATATGGACCAAAAGCAGGTAGTGTAGCTGGGACATGTTGGCGGGTGTGGGCCGAATGGCCTGTTTTCACAATCTATGACTAGATTATACCTCCACCATGCATGAATGCTTCAAAATCAAGTGGTCGAGTTTTATTGCCATATACTCAAACATAGAAACATAGAAAATAGGTGCATGAATAGGCCATTCAGCCCTTCGAGCCAGCACTGCCATTCAATATGATCATGGCTGGTCATCTAAAATCAGTACCACTTTCCTGTTTTTTCCCCATAGTCCTTGATTTCGCTAGCCCCAAGAGCTAAATGTAACTCTCTCTTAAAAACATCCAGTGAATTGGCCTCCACTGCCTTCTGTGGCAGAGAATTCCACAGATTCACAACTCTCTGCGTGAAGAAAGTTTGTCCTCATCTCAGTCCTAACTGGCCTACCCTTTATTCTTAAACTGTGACCCCTGGTTCTGAACTCCCCCAACATCGGGAACATTTTTCCTGCAGTTACTGTAAGTAAAAATCGAGTTGGCAAGCAGGATGTTTTCTCCAACCACCCCCATTTGAAGGCCAATGTCTTCCACCGTTTCTACCCAGTGCTTGGTACTTGCTTCCAGCAGCCACTGGTTGTCCTCCAGGATGCACCGAGTCGCAGCCTGATCCATGCCGGTCACCTAGGCGAATTTGGCACAGTGACTCTCATGGCAGCGGCGCAACGCTTCCGGCACCTCCGACGGCCCAGGACTCTTGCACTGAGGCTGCTCCATGGCCGGAGCTGCAACGAGCGACTCACCAGCCCGGGAAACACTCACCAGCCCAGCAAACACTCGCTAGCTCCGGCTCCCCGTCCGCATCTGTCCACGCCGCTGCTTCTCCTTCCATTTCTCCCTCAGCCCCGGCTCTCCAACACCCGCGGCCCATGCAGTTGAAATGAGTTTAGAAATTTTGTTGATCACAGAATTTCTCACAACAGAGCGTGAGAAATTTGTGATCATGGTGAGAGCGTGAGAATTTGGCAAAATGCGAGAGTTGGCAGCCCTGTAATAGTTTGCTTTTATCCTAAAGTGGATATCCTTGCAATTTCCTCCATTACATTCCAACTCTCTTCTTGGTTATTTACTTGATCTATATATAATCCATATGAAGGTTTTCTGTGTCTCACAGCTTGAAAAGACACCTATCTTTCTATCAGCAAATATCACCTCAGTAAACTTGGTGGGCCCATTATTGGGCACTGTGGTATTCCACTAGTTATTAAATGGCAATCACAAAATGACAATTTTATCCTTATTTATCTATTATATATTTTCAGTTAATTAGCTAATCTCATGGCATAAAATTAGCCACAACTCTGTGCTCTCTGACCCTGTCCAGTAACGAGTCACTATGGGTTGCCTTCAGAAATGCAAAATATACTACTTCTACTGGTGTCCCTAAATGTACCCTTTGTGTTACATTCTCCAGCAAATATAGAACACAGAATATAGGGCAGTATAGCACAGTAACACCTCAGGGACAGTCAAATCAACCCACAATATCTGTGCTGAACATGATGCCAAGATAAATTACTCTTATCTGCCTGCACATGTTCCATATTTCTCCAATTTATCATGCACTGCTTCTCTTTCAGAAATCCCTAATGGCTTTGCTTATAATTTTCTAAATTATCTCTTAGTATCCCCTTAATAGTGGCTTCCAGCCTGTTCCCAATGACAGATGTGAGACTAATTGGCCTAGATGCCTGCTTTCTGTTTCCTTTCTTCTGTGAGTAGTCGTATTAATATTGTGTTGTAGTGGCATGTATAAAACTTGAGACAGAAGGGTGATGTACTTAAACAATGTGTGAGAAATGAAGGCAGGAGATTATTTGGCAACATACAGAGCACCAGTCATCAAACAAATAGAGGAAGAAACTGGAAGTGACATTATAGTCAACACAAAATATAGGCCAACACAAGTAATTTTTTATGTGTTAAGTTTATTGCTTAGTACTTTTGAGTGACAACTTAATTTGATGACAAGTGTTTGCATTTTGGTATTAGCTAAATAATGTAATAACTTGGAACCCAAGAAGAAATTATAAATGCATTTTATCATCAATAAAATATAGACAGTGTGTCCATACTGCATTATGTGTGGGTTTGTGGACAGGGAAATTATTGCTGATGAACTGAACTTCAGGAACTGCTTCTGTGTCCCGGGGAGATGCCCACGTGGCGGGAGTATCGTGGTGGGCCCGATTCACCCGCCGAGCAACCGTGGTGCCGACGACTGGAGTGACGACCGACGGCCGGAACAGCGTCCCGGAGGGCCCGACTCGTCCCACTGGCCTCCAAGGGGATTGCAGAGAAACCGGGCGGCAAGGTCGAAGGAGCCTCAGTGGTGGCGGCGATGGGAGTCTCCGCGGTGTTAGTGGGAGACTCGGCGGCGGCAGCTTGAGTCTGGAAGGCAACGGGAGCCTCAGTGGTGATGGGGCCTCAGCGGCAAGGGGAACCTAGGTGGCGGTAGAACGTGAGGGGGGGGTAAACAATGGGGACCCGGTGTGGGGGGACCGCCGTGATGAACAATGGAGAACCCAGCATGGGGGAAGGGGGGGGGCACTTTAGTTTTAGAATCCTCTGTCCAGGGGATAAGCCTGTGTTTGTTTGTTTGTTCATTTGTTCCGGTGAAAGCACTGTGCACACGGCAGCCAGACAACACTCCCTCGTCCTTTTCTTTTTTTTAAAAACTTTTAATTTCAAGTTTTTGTGTAACTTGTGTGTTGTGACTGTTGGCAAACCAATTTACCTCCGGGGATGAATAAAGTCTTATCGTTTCATATCGTATTATAGTCATAGAGTTATACAGCATGGAAACAGGCCATTCGGTCCAATTTCTCCATCCGCAGTAGTCCCACCTGCCTGCATTTGGCCCTATCCCTTTATCAGATTCAGATTCAGATTCAGAAAACTTTATTGTCTGTCGTAACAGAAAATCTTCTTTGGCGTGGCTCAACATACAAACAGGACAATGTACTGATAAGCAGTCATACAACACAGATTTCTGCGAGCACACACCGTGTGTATAGATCTTAAAAGCAAGTATAAGGATTAAAAACTGTAAAAATAGACAAGATGAAAGTTGTGGATACGTGTAAAGTGACAGTGCGTCACGGTTAATTTGTCCATTGTTCATTTTTTATTTAAGCTGTTTATGGCAATGGGTATGAATGAGTTTTTGTGGATGTTTTTCTTAGATAGGGGGACTTTATATCGCCGGCCTGATGGCAGAAGTTGGAAGGACTTGTGCAGGGGGTGGGTGGGATCCTGTGTAATGAGGTTGGCTTTCCTTTTAACTGCCTGGGTGTGAAGTACTGATAATTGATTTTGAGTTTTGCCAGTTATTTTGCTTGCTTGATTGATGATCTGGGAAAGCTTTGATTTGTCTTTGACAGAGGTGAGGGTGAACCAGGATGTGATGTTAAAGGTGAGTACAGATTCTATAAGTGATTTATAGACAGCTGTTAAAATGTCCTGTCTGACATCAAATCTCCTGAGTTTCCTCAGCAGGAACAGGCATTGCTGTGCCTTCTTGTACACAGAGTCTGTGTGCTGGGAGAAGGACAGGCGGGTGTCAATCTCTGTGCCCAGGTATCTAAAGGCCTCTACCTGCTCAACTGTCTGCCCATTCAGCCTCAGAGGTTCAAAGAGAGGTTGGGGGGAAGATGTTCGCCTCCCCCCACAACACAGCTCCTTGGTCTTGGAGATGTTAAGCTCCAGAGAGCTCTCTTTGATCCACAGCATCAGGGTGTTGACCTGCTGATAGTAGGCAGCCAGAGAAGTGTGATCCTTGATGTGGGCCACCAGGGCCATATCGTCTGCATACTTAAAAAGGGAAATGTCACTGTTATTGTTTGTTATGTTGTTTGTGTAGATGGAAAATAAAATCGGTGATAAAACACAACCCTGGGGGACACCAGTGTTTAAAATCATGTTCTTGGATTTAAAACCATTTACCACCACATGCTGAGGCCGGTCCTGCAGGAAATCTTTTATCCACAGGATAAGTGATGGGTTGACTTGTAGATCCAGAAGGCGGTTGCAGAGGGTGACCGTGTTGACTGTGTTAAAAGCGGAAGAAAAGTCCATAAATAAAATCCGTGTGTGGGGGTGTGGGGAGTCCAGCTGTCTGCTAACTGTGTCCAGGAGAGTCAAAAAGGCATCCTCCACCCCACGCCTTGCCTTATAGGCAAACTGGAGTGGGTCAAGCCTGTCCACCACCATAACAGTGAGGTGATCACTTACCACCCTCTCCATACACTTGGAAAGAATGGATGTGAGTGCCACCGGTCTGAAGCCCTTCATCTCCCTGGCGTTAGATTTCTTCGGCACCGGTATAATTGTGGACTCCTTCCACATCCGTGGGACACAGCTGGAGCCAAGGAGATGCTGGAATAGCTGAGTGATGACATCACCCTGCTGAACTGAGCATTCCCTCAGCACCTTGCCCCTGAGCCTGTCCGGGCCAGAAGCTTTGTGAGGGTTGATGCGGCCCAGTATAGATGTAACTTTCCTTTTATCCACTGTGATTGATGAACTGCTGGTGAGGGTCCAGTCATTCTGGGGGTGTGTCCTGTCAAACCTGCTGTAATAGATGTTGAGTTGCTCAGCAAAGGTGGCGGGGTCAGAGCAATGGATCAGGGCCGGTTTCTGGGCTCTGCCCATCATGGTGTTAAGTCCCTGCCATGCTTCCCTTGCATTGCCAGTGCATTATACATTTCCTATTGACGTACCTGTCCATATGGCCTTTAAAATCTACTTTAAATTTCTTTGGCTGTCATTCATTGAAAATATTAGACTGAAATAACTAGAAGTTGTGTATTAGACATCACAGGTGGAAGGGAACCAATTAAAAACTGTACGGTGGTTAACAAGTGTTCAGACTAGTACTAAATGTGAGCAAAGCATCAGAAGGTCAGAGTAGGATGGGAGATTGGGAGATTCTGCACCAGTATTGTGGCCTTCGGCCCCCGACTAACAAGTGCCCATTGTGCTAATCTGCCACTCCCACCACTCTCCTCACTTTCTCTCCATCTCCAACCTCCTTGTGAGATGAACCTATAGTTAATTACCAAGCTGGAGCCGGAGGTTGAGCCTCGTGGGTCGGTGCCGGTGACCGCGGCCAACGGAGCCTGCGTCAATGGAGCCAGCGACTGGGGCCTGGGTCGGCACCGCAGAAGCATCATGAGGGGACCCAGCAGCGATCGTGGAAGAGGTCTGTGTGGCGGTCGACGAGGGCGCCGGCCAGGGTCAGCGGTCGATGAGGGCACCGGCGGTTGAGGACAGGCCACGTAGGAGTCAGAGGACACACCGCCAGGAACAAAGGAGGACTCGGCATGTGGGGGGACCACCATGAAGGGGGAGAAGGGGGGAGAACAAAGGTGGACATGAAGCAGATACTTTGTAATTTTGTCAGCGCCCTTTATGTGGTGACGATTTGCATATCTTGGATATAAATGCAAAGAATTTCACTGTAACTTGTCACATGTGACAATAAAGTAATCAATCAATCTAGTCACTGGAACCAGGCTATTAATGAGCAGGGCTGCTCCAATCACTTCAGCTCAAAACCAAATGTCACAGAAATACGCAACTAACAATGTAAGATAAATAAAAGAAACAGACCATAAAACAGCATGGTATTGGAACAGGCTCTTCAACCCGCACTGTCTGTGCTGAATATAATGCCAGGTTAATATCATTTGCTTGGGTATGATTCATATCCTTCCATTCCTGCATATACATGTGCGGATATAAAACCTTTTAAAACCAGCAGTAAGTTTCAGGCACCCACCACACGCTGTGTAAAAAGACTTGTCCCGCACATCTTTATATAACTGAAAGTCTTTTTCTTGTTTGTGTCTGTTTGTGTCTCTGTGTGTGTGCCAATCTGGTTAATTCCTATCTTCTTCCAAACGCTAGGCCACAGCCTTCCCATTTTCACACCACCTACTCACATTTTCCCCCTGGTGGCGATAAAAATCTTCCCGTCGCATTTTCCCCAATATTTCCGAAGTTATTAATCGTTGAAATTTAAAAAACAGCCAAAACTGCCTTCAGACAGCTTCCAGCCTTCACACAGTGATGATGTCACAATGCATCTCACAGTGCACCAATCACAATGGGCTCCCGAGCTGTCTGCCGACTGCCACAATTACATCACAATGGGACGTTGCTGACTGTAACAATGGGCACACAAGCTGGCTGCCAACTGGCACAATGACATCACAATGGGACATTGCCAATGGTACCGAGGTTGCTGCCCCTCTACCAATATCTGATGTCAAGTCAAGTCAAGTCACATTTATTTATATAGCACATTTAAAAAACAACTCTCGTTGGCCAAAGTGCTTTACATTTGTTATAAGAATAATATAAACAAACAAACTACATACATATATACATATAGCCCTCGCTCAGATGATGTCAAGAAAGGCTTGGGAGTATAGATACGTTTTTAGTCGACTTAAAGGAGTCGATGGAGGGGGCAGTTCTGATGGGAAGGGGGATGCTGTTCCACACTCTAGGAACTGCAACCGTAAAGGCGCGGTCGCCACTGAGCTTATGCCTATTTCAGCAACCCCAAGTCGGTCGATCTGAGGGACCTGGAGGTGGAGTGGTGGGTGAGAAGACTTTTAATGTAGGTGGGGGCAAGCCCATTGAGGGCTTGTGGACATAGAGGAGGATCTTGAAATGTATACGGAACCGCACAGGGAGCCAGTGGAGAGAGGCCAGGATCGGGGTGATGTGGTCCCTTTTTCGGGTGCCCGTCAGGAGTCTCGCTGCGGCGTTTTGGACCAGTTGCAGGCGGGACAGGGAAGATTGGCTGATGCCAGTGTAAAGGGAGTTACAGTAGTCCAGGCGGGAGGAGATAAATGTGTGGATGATCTTTTCGAGGTCATCAAAGTGGAGGAATTTGTTTTATTTTAGCTATCGTCCGAAGCTGAAAGAAGCTAGCTTTTACCACGGCATTGACTTGTTTGTCAAATTTCAGTGCTGAGTCAAATGTCACGCCAAGGTTTTTGACGTGAGGTTTGAAGGGTCTGCTCATCAAGTTCTGGTTGCATTTTAGTCCCATGATCCTGGTGTTTGGGCACAAGGCAGGGAGTGGGGAGGGCTGATCGGGGGGGGGGGGAACGGGACTCTCATCGACCCCCCCCCCATATCTCTCCAAATCCCCTACCTTTCCTATCTAACATTAAATCTATTCTCTCTAGTCATTGATATTTCCACGCTGGGAAAAAAGGTTCTGACTTTCTACCCTAACTATGCCTCTCATTATTTTATATACAGTACTTCTCCCCTCAGCCTCTGACATTCTGGGGATAATAATTCAAGTTTGTCCAACCTCTCCTCATGCTCCTCTAATCAGGCAGCATTCTAGCAAATTTCTTTTGACCCTCTCCAAACCCTTCATATTCCTCCAATAATGGAGCCACGAGCTGCACACAACATACCAAATGTGGCTAAACAAAGTCCTATGAAGCTGCGACATAATTTCCTGACTTCCTATACTCAATGCCCTGACCGGTGAAGGCAAACAGACTATAGACCATCTTTACAACTCTATCTGTCTGCGTTGCCACTTTCAGGGAGTTATGATCCCTCAGTACACGAATACTGTTAAGGGTCTCGCCACTAACTGTATAGTTTCCCCTTATGTTCGACCGTCCAAAATGTATCACTTCACACTTGCTCAGTTTAAACTCTATCTGCTATTTCTTTACCCGGATTTGTAACTGATCTAAATCTTACTTTGACAGCATAGCTCACAGTCCGCAACCCCACCGACCCATCTATATTTGCATCAAAGTCATTTATGTGTACCACAATTAACAGAGGTCCTTGCACAAATCCCTGCAGGACCCCAGAAATCGCAGACTTTCAGCCAGAATAGCACCCATCCTCCATTATCTTCTGTCTTCTGTGGGTGAGTCAGTTCTGAATCTAAACTACAATCAGCATGAATCCCATGCATCTTTATCCTTTATCGAATGTCTTACAAATATCCCTGTCGATACCATCCACTCCCCTATCTTTCTTCACCTCCTTAAAAACTCAATCAAGTTAATAAGACATGACCTCCTGCAGATCAAGTTATGCTGAATGTCCCTAATTTTCCCATTCGCGGTCAAATGTGAGAAAAAGACCACGAGAAATTAGTAGGGCAAGTGAATGTGACGCACAAATGTGAATGACAAGGTAAATATGAAGAAACTATTTCTGCTCATGAGGAATCTGAGGCTTGGAAACATTGGCTTAAATATTAGAGACAAACCTTTCAAGAGTAAATTATTAAGCATTAACACCATGGCCATATGAGTAGAATTAGGCCATTCGGCCCATCAAGTCTACTCCACCTTCATGGCTGATCTCTGCCTCCTTATCCCATTTTCTTGCCGCCTTCCCATACTCCTTGACACCCATTCTAATCAAGAATTTGTCCATCTCTCCCTTGAAAGTGTCCACTGATGGCCTCTACAGCCCTATGTGGCAATGAGTTCCACAGATCAACTACCCTCTGACTAAAGAAGTTCCTCCTCACCTCCTTTCTAAAAGAGTGCCATTTAATTCTGAGGCTGACCTTTGATCCTAGACTCTCCCACCAGTGGAAACATCCTTCCCACATCCACTCTATCTATGCCTTTCATTATTCTGTAAATTTCAATGAGGTCCCTCCTCAACCTTCTAAACTCCAGCGAGTGGAGGCCCAGTGCTGTCAAACAATCATCTCATGCTAACTCACTCATTCCTGGAATCATTCTTGTAAACCTCCTCTGGACCCTCACAAGAGCCAGCACATCCCTCCTCAGATATGGGGCCCAGATTTGCTCACAGTACTCTAAATGCGGCCTGACCAGTGCCTTATAGAGCCTCAGCATTACATCTCTGTAATAGATGTACAGCTTTGTAGGTTAATTTGCGTTGGTAAAATTATAAATTGTCCCTCATGTTTAGGATACAGGTAGTGTACAGGGTGATCGCTGGTTGGCGCAGGCTCATGGGCCGAAGGGCCTGTTCTCATGCTCTATCTCTAAAGTCTAAAGTATGAGATTTTTTATTTTTTTTTTTAACTACGAAATGCAGGAAAGCTGAGTACATGAAATTATATTTCTGATTAACAATGATCTCACTGATGCCAGTGTCAAGATTGGGAGGCTAAAAGACCTGGCCTTTTCCCCATGTTCGTCTGCCTGTAAAATACCCAGTAAGTGCTGTGGTCTTTCCCGAGAAACATTAAATGATCTGAAATACTGATGCTTGTTTCTGTTTCTGCACATGCTGTCCTGACCAACTGACTCTTTCCAGCCTTTTTTGCTTTATACCAGTTTCTCTAGATATAGGGAATCACTTTTCAGTTTCCCCATTACTTCTAGATAGACACAAAATGCTGGAGTAACACAGGCAGCATCTCTGGGTCGAGACTCTTCTTCAGACTGAACCCCTGTTCCTCTGCCCTTGAGATTTGCCAACCCTCCTCTGCACTTGGTACATTCTTTCTCACTCCTTACATCTAAGGTTCAATTTATGTCGGCATCTTTAGTTTCACTGACAGTCTGACAATGCCTGTTCATGAACTGCTATTAACGAAGATTACAATCAAAAGTGCTAAATGTAATAATAGTGATTAATTTAAAGTGAAACGTAATAAATCCCTCTTACTCGCTTTTCAACTGAATTGAACAGTCCATTGTGCATTTGCCTGAAGTTTTCCAACTCTAATATTCATTCAATAAAACAAAAAGTGCCAGGAAGGCACTTAGCAGGTCAGGAAGCATCAGTGTGACACAAGCAGATAGAGTGGTAAAGAAGGCACATGGTATGCTCACCTTCATTGGCCGGACATTGAGTATAAGAGTCAGAGAATCACAATGCAGCTTTGTAAGACTTTGGCTAGGTCATATTTGGAATATTGTGTGCAGTTCTGGACACAGAATTACAGGGAGGATTGGAAGCCTTTGAAAGGCTTTGTGCAGGGGTTTATCAGAATGATGCCTGTTATAGGGGCTATTAGATATCAGAAGAGATTGGACAGACTCTATTTGTTCTCTCTGGAAGTCCGGAGGCTGAGGGAAGACCTGATAGAAGTAAGTAAAATTATGAGAGGCATAAGGGTAGACAGTCAGGGTGGAAATAGTCAAGACTCAAGGGAATAGCTTTAAGGACAAAGGGAGAAATTTTAAAGGAGTTGTGAGGGGCAAGTTTTTCTACACAGGGAGTGGTGGGTGGGTGGGCAGAACCCGCTGTTAGGGGTGGTGATTGAGAAGTTACAATAGTGGTGTTTACGATAGAAATATGGATATGCAGGGAATGGAGGGATAAAGATCATGTGCAGGCAGATGAGATTAGTTTATCTTGACATTATGTTCGGCACAGACAATGTGATCTGAAAATTTGTGTTTCTGTCCTGTATTGTTCTATCTCTATGTTCTATGTTCGGTAAAGAGTGTTTCAACAACTGTTCATGTGATGGACTCAGTTTTTGTCCTAACAGCACTCATGGAAGTTTACTGTTGCTTTGGTGGAAACTGTGAGATGATAATTGTTGGTGATCCTAGTGGGGTCCGGCTGTAACTGTGACTCTGCTTGGCCTGTACTTGCAGGAGTTTAGAAGGATGAGGGGTAAACTCATTGAAATGTACAGAATAGTGAAAAGCCTGGATAGAGTGGATGTGGAGAGGATGTTTCTATTAGTGGGAGAGACTGGCACCAGAGGGCACAGCCTTAGAATAAAAGAACGTACAATTAGAAAGGAAATGGAGGAATTTATTTTGTCAGAGGGTGGTGAATCTGTGGAATTTGCTGCCACAGATGGGTTTGGAGGCCAAATCATTGCGTATTTTTAAAGCAGAGAATGATAGATTCTTGATGAGGAAGGGCGTCAAAGGTTATGGGGAGAAGGTAGGAGAATGGTTAAGAGGGAAAGGTAGACCAGCACTTTATGTCTTCATTTGGTAAACCAGCATCTGAGCTGTGGGCATCATTAACTGATGCCCACAGCTCAGAACTTTGAATCACCATCATGTGGAACTTTAGCATTGACTTTTATATGTCTAATTACTAAAGCTAGAAGCTTTAAGCACCAGAAGTGTCCAATATGAAGGGTGGTACAGTGGCGCAGCTGGTAGAGCTGCTGCATCACATGGTCAGTGACCAGGTATTGATCCTGATCTCGGATGCTATCTGTGTGCAGTTTATATGTTCACTCTGTGACCACATGGGTTTGCTCCAGGTGCTCTGGTTTTCTCCCACACCCCAAAAAGGGTCAGGTCTGCAGGTAAATTGTCCTCCTTGTGCAGAGAGTGGATAGAAAAGTGAGATAACTTAGAACTAGTGTGACCGGGTGATCGATGGTTGGCATGGGCTCGATGGACCAAAGTACCTGTTTCCAAGGCGTATCTTTCAATTAATCAATTTCAAAACAAGCAGGAGAGCAGACTGCCGGAAATGACTGATCATTTGTTTAGCTGCTGGAGTTCCAGGGCTGTGATCTTCAGTTCAACTTTCCTTCCTTCCTTCAATGTCATTCAACAAACCAGAAACAATTGCATTCTATTTGTCACTTTGATTGTTATCCAGGTTTGGCCTTGAAAAAGCATAACCTCAGACCTTGTGTCATTATTCATGCGGAACATTATCATGTTTTGTGTGTTTAATTATGAAAGCCAGTAGCTTTACGTCCCAGGAGTGTCTAATATGAAGGGGACCTAGTGTATCCAGTCCCCCTACTGGTGTTTGCAGGAGCTGCCACTTAACCAGTCACCCCATACAAGGAGCCCAGTACAAGTTTGAGGACTGTTCTGCATTTTTTGTTCCTGTCAGCTAGGGAAGCTGCAATGAGCCACCTTTTCCAAAAAGGATAGGTTTGTTTATTATTTCGTACTCCGGAAAATCTATTTTTTCACCCAAAGATTCAGTCGCTCTCCGACATACTCGGGAGAATCACGAGTAGTCCATCAACCTGCCAACATGCACATCTTTGGGATATGGGAGGAAACTAGAGCACTCAGAGGAAGTTTGCTTAGTCACAGGGAGAATATTTAAACCCCATGCAGACAGCACCTGAATTTGGGGTTGAACCTTGGTCATTGGCACAGTGAGGCAGCAACTCAACTTGTTGCATCATTACACCATCCCCAGGATAACCTTACCAAACATACTCCTACTGGATCTTTCAAACCAAACTCCGCATTTTTCTTAGAATCATCTATCTATCTATCTATCTATCTATCTATCTATCTATCTATCTATCTATCTATCTATCTATCTATCTATCTATCTATCTATCTATCTATCTATCTATCTATCTATCTATCTCTATAATACTAAAACTCTTTGTCTTGTTTGTGGCTGTGTGTGTCAATATCTGGTTAATTCCTATTTTCTTCCAAACGCTAGGCCACGGCATTCCCATTTTCACACATTCTACTCACATTTTTTCTGTCGAGGCGATAAACATCTTCCCGTCGCATTTCTACCTATATTTCCAAAGATTTTAATCGTTTAAAGTTTTAAAGACAACCCGAAAACTCACCCTTTTTGAAAAGAAAACCCGAGTGACGTCACAATGCACTCGCAAGGCAGGACAGGACACTTAGGGAGGAAGGGGCACTCCAGCGTTCGCGGTGAATGAGGAGTGATGCCCGATGCCCGGTGGGGAGGGCGGTGCTGGAGCTGCAGTGAGGGCCGAACCTGGGGCTTGGGATGGGGCCGTGACCGGGGCCGAAAAAGAAGCCGCCGCTACCTCGGGTCCCACTTAGTCTAGTAGATTCATAAGGTCATAGAGCTATACGGCAAGGAAACATGTCCTTTTGCCTAGCTTGTCCATGCCGACCAAGGTGGCATTCTGGGTTGGTCCCATTTCCCCGCATTTGGCCTATGTTCCTCAAAAGTCCTCTAATCCATATATCAATCTAAATATAAACACAAAATGCTGGAGTAATTCAGCAGGTCAGGCAGCATGTCTGGACAAAAACAATTGGTGATTTTTCGAGCCTCCAAAAATGCAGGCTGGCCCGCTGAGTTACTCCAGCATTTTGTGTCTATCTTCAGTATAAACCAGCATCTGCAGTTCCTTCCCACATTATCTGTCGAAATATCCTGATCACTTATGCTATTTATCACCAATGTTTCAAGTTTAGAGTAAGGTTCAATTTATTTATTTCCAGACTTTCTCAAATACATGAAACTTTATTTGATACTAGGTAAAAGGATTGCTAAATCCTCATTTAATTCTGCTAGCCTTCATTGGAATATTTTCAAATGCAAGACATTGTATGTACATTAATCCTTCTAAACTTTGGCATTACATGTTGCCAACCTCATTCATGCCTTCATAATCTCGAGACATGGCTGTTCTAATTCACTCATGTCTACTCTCTCATTTTTCACCCTCTCTATGAATTTAAGATTCTCAAATAATTTGTTGTCTGCAGTCTAAAAAGTGTTGTTCACCATCTACTCAATCATTATGTGTCTATATTGGTGCCTGATTGAGCAACTTTTCATTTAAAGACTCTCATCCATGCTTTAGCCCTTTCCATGGTTTTTCCCCTTTCTACATTTGTAAACTGCTCAAACCAGAGGGCATAGGCTTAAGGTGAAGATTTTATAGGAATCAGAGGGGTAACTTTTTCACACTAGGAGGCGGGTGTCCGGAATGAGCTGCCAGAAGAGGTAGTTGTGGCTAGGACTATTGCAATGCTTCAGAAGCAATTAGACATGGATAGGTTTAGAGGGATATTGGCCAAACAATAGACAATAGACAATAGGTGCAAGAGTAGGCCATTCGGCCCTTCAACCCATTCAATGTGATCATGGCTGATCATCCCCAATCAGTACCCTGTTCCTGCCTTCTCCCCATATCCCCTGACTCCACTATTTTTAAGAGGCCTATCTAACTCTCTCTTGAAAGCATCCAGAGAACCTGCCTCTACCGCCCTCTGAGGCAGAGAATTCCACAGACTCACCACTCTCTGTCTGAAAAAGTGTTTCCTCGTCACCGTTCTAAATGGCTTACTCCTTATTCTTAAACTGTGGCCCCTGGTTCTGGACTCCCCCAACATTGGGAACATGTTTCCTGCCTCTAGCGTGTCCAAACCCTTAACAATCTTATATGTTTCAATGAGATACCCTTTCATCCTTCTAAACTGCAGTGTGTACAAGCTCAGATGCTCCATTCTCTCAGCTTATGACAGTCCCGCCATCCCGGGAATTAACCTTGTAAACCTACGCTGCACTCCCTCAATAGCAAGAATGTCCTTCCTCAAATTAGGGGACAAAAACTGCACACAATACTCCAGGTGTGGTCTCACTAGGGCTCTGTACAACTGCAGAAGGACCTCTTTGCTCCTATATTGGATTCCTCTTGTTATAAAGGCCAACATGTCATTCGCTTTCTTCACTGCCTGCTGTACCTGCATGGTTACTTTCATAGACTGTTGAACAAGGACCCCCAGATCCCGTTGTACTTCCTCTTTTCCCAACTTGACGCCATTACGCCACTTGACGTAATCTGCCTTCCTGTTTTTGCTACCAAAGTGGATAACCTCACATTTATCTGCATTAAACTTCATCAGCCATGCATCTGCCCACTCCCCCAACCTGTCCAAGTCACCCTGCATTCTCATAGCATCCTCCTCACAGTTCACACTGCCACCCAGCTTTGTGTCATCTGCAAATTTGCTAATGTTACTTTCAATCCCTTCATCCAAATCATTGATGTATATTGTAAATAGCTGCGATCCCAGCACCGAGCCTTGCGGAACCCCACTAGTCACTGCCTGCCATTCTGAAAGGGACCCGTTAATCCCTACTCTTTGTTTCCTGTCTGGCAAGTGGGGCCAGTGTAGATGGTCAGCGTGGGCAAGTAGGGGCGAAGGGCATGTTTCCACATTGTATGCCTCCATGACTCTAAATATGAAAAGCCTTCAAGATACTGTATCTGCAAACCTTCAATTCAAACCTCTGCCCATTCCTCTCATCAAGATCACCATTGATAGCCGTGCCTTCAGCTGCCTGGAGCCTTCATAAGGTCTGGAATCCTCTCTCGAAACTCACTACCTCTCTGTCTTGTCATCCTAGCACTAGTTACTTCCCTCCTCCTCCCATTCCCTCTCTTTTTCTCCCCTCTCCCCCTCCCCCCCTCCCCCCCCTCCCCCCTCCCCCCACCTACATTGATTCCACCAGCTTCACAACTTTTCTGTCCTCGAGATGTATAATTTACAGCTCTTTATCCTTCATTCCTTTCTTTTCAGTGGCCTTCGTCCAGCAATCTGCCCATTAAAAAAAACCCTCACCTGTGCTGACCTATTAGTTGCCATGCTCTCTCCTGCCCCTCCCTTCCAGCTTTCTTTTGTGCGACCCCTGCAGTCTGTCTGATTAAGTGTCCCAACCCAAAACATCACTTATCCATGTTCTACAGAGTAGCTGTCTGACCCGCTGAGTTATTCCAGCATTTTGTATCTTTCAATGTCAAAAATTATGTTTCCTGCACTGCAGAACACAAAAACTCTGAAACAGCCCACCTTGTTCCATTTGCATCAATTGTAAAATTATTTGACATTTTCTAAACACGTGGGATTTTCAACATCTCTCTAAAATAATAATACAATTTTTGCTTTGTGTGCAACCACATATCAGTAACTGCTCCAAGCCTCAGGTTGGTGGCCAACTGTCACCATCATAATAAGCTGGAAAAAAACAAATTGACCTCAGTGGTTGCAAAGTACTTTTCACATCAGCTAATGGTCTCATCAGTTATTTCAGTCTCCAGTTGAAGACAAGGCCTATTACTAAAGCCTCACCTAATTTGGCATGCCTGAACATTATTTGAAGTCTATCCAAGAAGCTTTGCATTTGTATTCTGAAAGCCAAACCTAACTCCAGTTTTACAGTAAATACAGAGTCAATCTAGTCAGAAGGTTTCCACCCAGCAATGTATATGCCAACCGCTGGGCAAGACATCTGTATGGCTCAAACCAAATAAATCACACCATTTTTCTGCAGATGCATAATGTAATATTTGGATTAATTCAGAGTTAGTTTTTGAATATTCTGTAATTTAGACTTGAACAGATGATGTTTCAATTTAGATGCAGTATATAGTCACAGGTGAAAATTACTTTTCTTTCTTTGACTAAATGCAAGATTTTGTAAATCTGTTTCAAGAAAAGATTTAGAACTTTGAACACAGAACATAGAACAGTTCTGACTGGAAAAGGCACTTTGGCTGGCCATGATGCCAATCTCAGATGTGGCTGACCTAAAGCTGTGGTGACCAGGTACAAGTTGCATCTGTCCTTCTACTCAGTACATTATGGAATGTCCTGCACTCAGCAGTGAATCGGAGGGAGGGAGGGGGGGGGGGGGGTTCGAAAGGTCAAGTGTACCCTCATCTGACCTCCAGCATGTTCTATCCTTCTAAACTGCAATGTGCAGTGCAGACATCTGTAATATGCTGCATTGCTCCCTACAAGTTCAACTTGCTAACATCTGTCCGTGGGTCTACCAGCTAACCGAGAGTGTGATCCCACACACTATATTGTAAGGTCTGGGGATAATTTAATGTAATTTCTCAGTTTAATTTGGCTTTTGCATTCCATTGTTGTTGCTATAAGATGTTCTAATAGCTGCTTTATTTACTTCCCTGCTTCCTTGATGATTTAGTTCACATTTTGTTTTGCCTCCCTGTTTTTCAGCCCTTGTCAAATGATATCAATTAGCTTGTATTGTGCCTTCACACTTTTCCAACTAAAAAACATCAACTCCCACTTTTGGCTTGAATTTCATCTGCAATCTATCTTCCCATTTTCCAGACAGTAATTATCCTCTTTAAGTCAGTTGCAACTTTCCTCGGTGTTTACGCCACTTGCATGTTTTAAGCAATGAATGAATTCTGAAATTATACCATACCTTGCTGTCTCACATGAAATTTCAATAAGGAGTCTATGTACAAATATTTCTCATCCGTGGAGGGAGAAGTTAGGGTAATAGTTGCAATTAATATAACTTTCAACATTAAAAAAAGCAATAGGATGAGAAAATTAAACAGCGGCAGGTAATGATAACCTCAAACACATCTAATAAATCTTCCTTCCTTTAGATGGAAAGCAATAACAATGAGAAATATTTGACTGAAAGTCTTGAGCAAGCTCTAAGTAAAGTGCACCCTGTGACTGGGCGGTGCAACATGGATGAAGTATATAAACCACATTATGCCAGGAGCTGGGTACCAGCACGATCAGAGGACAGATCATTTTATCATCTGCTCACAGTGACATTTCCATTAGGATTATCAGAATGTGGACAGAAGTAGGAGGCAGTAGAACATAGAACAGCACAACACAGAACAATTTCCACAGCCTGCACAAGTTCCATTCTCTGCTTATCCATGTGCCAATCTAAAAGCCTCTTAACTGTCACTATTGGCTGAAGAAGGATTCCGACCCAAAGTGTCACCTATCAATTTTCTCCAGAGATGCTGCATGATTCGCTGAGTTATTCCAACATTTGGCATGTACTATCTTAGGAACAGGCCCTTCACCCCACAATGTCCATGTCAAACATGATGTCAAGTTAAACTACTTTCCACTGCCTGCACAAGTTCCATATCCTTCCTTTCTTTCCATTTCTATGTGTCTATCCATCCATAAACGATAGACACAAAATGCTGGAATAACTCAGCAGGTCAGGCAGCATCTCTGGAGAAAAGGAATAGGTGACGATCTGGGTCGAGACCCTTCATCAGACTCTTGATGCCTATCTAAAAGCCTCTTAAATGCCACTCTTGTATCTGCCTCCAGCACCATCCCAGTAGACTGGGTATTCCCCAAACAGCCTTATTGGAATTGATACCCTGATCTCAAGAGCAAATCAACTGATGTTTCTTGTGAAACCCAGTAACATCTACCATAGTGTGGGGATTAGTATTATGGCTACTTTTTTATTGGTGTTTGTATAAGAGACCCGTAACCCAGTGAACAATTGTACTTACAAATGCATAGAGCAGATCAATGTACTCCTGTTCCCTACTTGCTCACGCAACCTATGTATAATGATGTATCTAGAATTAATTACTTTTAATGCAGAGTTGATGATATTGGATGGGTGATCTTGACTCTAGAGATCACGATGTTTCTGGGGAAAATGGATATTACTCTGGAATTAGAGAGCAATTGAAATGTGATTTAGGGATCACAACCTCTGAAAGAGACTACCTGAGCCATGGAATAAGTTTTCTCTTTAAGGTGGGAAGTAGGGTTCAACTGCTTCCAAGAGCTTGCAGGGTTTTGGGAAAGATAAGAATGGTCCAATCTGCATTTGATTCTCTGCAGAGAATTAAACCGCCACACCTTTCCTGTCTATTAGTTTGGTCTCTTTATCCATCTAGAATCCTTTTTGCAAGTCAGGCAACTCCCACTCAGTCACATCATCTTCCCATCTTCTTATCATCTCTAGGCATGGGATACTTTAGGATAGATTACTTTCAAAATGATCATGATCTTCATGACTAGAATGACAAGAGGAGTTGTGTATAGGAACAAAGAGGTCCTTCTGCAGTTGTACAGGTGAGACCACACCTGGAGTATTGTGTGCAGTTTTGGTCTCCAAATTTGAAGAAGGACATTCTTGCTATTGAGGGAGTATAGCTTAGGTTCACAAGGTTAATTCCCGGGAAGGCGGGACTGTCATATGCTGAGAGAAAGGAGGGGCTGGGCTTGTATACGCTGGAATTTAAAAGGATGAGAGGGAATCTTATTGAAACATATAAGATTATTAAGGGTTTGAACATGTTCCCAATGTTGGGGGAGTCCAGAACCAGGGGCCACACTTTAAGAATAAGGGGTAAGCCATTTAGAACGGAGATGAGGAAACACTTTTTCACACAGAGAGTTGTGAGTCTGTGGAATTTTCTGCCTCAGAGCGCGGTGGAGGCCGGTTCTCTGGATACTTTCAAAAGGGAGCTAAATGGGGCTCTTAAAGATACCATAGTCAGGGGATATGGGGAGAAGGCAGGAACGGGGTACTGATTGTGGATGATCAGCCATGATCACATTGAATGGCGGTGCTGGCTCGAGGCGCCGAATGGCCTACTCCTGCACCTATTGTCTATTGTCTATTGACCAGAAATACACTCCTGCTGAGAGCAATTGAGTGCAAAATTTACTCTTCAGGGCATGGTTAATGACCTTATAGAGAAATATTTTCATGGCCATCGACTTCCACAGATATAAAAGAGATCTTTTTAGTTCATTTTATTACTTTGAAACTTTATTTTTGACACTATTAATATAATCACTGAGACAAAATACTAATCTATTTTCAAGAAATTTTCTGAAGGATTAATCTTCTAAGGATTAACTAAGCATAATTCCTCAGCAAATTTTAATAGCAAAATGCTTGTTGTTTTTCGATTGATATCTGACTCTGAATGTTTCTATTGTTAACCATTTAAAATAATTTCTGTGGGTATCATTGGGAAACCTAAATAATAGCTTTGTATTTATAGTTGTTAATATAGTAGATGCAAGTCACTTTTAAGGGCCTGTCCCACTTGGGCGACGTAATCCGCGAGTCCAGAAGAGTGTCTTCGACCTTCAAGCTCGAGGGCACTCGCCTGAAAAGCCTTGAGCTGGATCGACCGACCGCGCTGAGATCGCAAGCTGCATCTACCGATCGCACACACACACAAACACATCGCGAAGGTGGGGGGGCAGGGAAAGCGGAGGAGTCAGCCGTAGGTACTCGGGGCATCAGGTAAGTTGCTCCTCCCGACTATTTTTTTACTCGTGGACATTTTTTATCAGGCTGGAAAAAACGTCCCGACTTACCTGATGCCCCGAGTACCTACGGCTGGCATAACGAGCCGCTATGAAATATCTACGGCCTCCTACGGTCCCATTACGAACATTCTGCGAGTTTGAATCAAGGGGAAAACTCGGGAGAATTCGTGAATAACTCGGGAAAGTGGGACAGGCCCTTTGGAGAGCGCGGAGGGGGGGGGGAGAAGGGGAGTGAAGGAGAGAGAAGGAGAGAGAAGGAGAGAGAAGGGGGAGAGAAGGGGGAGAGAAGGGGGGAGAAGGGGGGGGAGAAGGAGTGTAGACACTTTTAAGGAGTATAATAAAGTTTAGTGGGCATTTTACCTACAGGTAGGTCTTCCTAGGTCCTGAAACTCCAATGAGCCAATCAAAATGCCTGGTCAGCGAAGGAGATTGCCTACGGCTGCCCTCGACTGCCTGTAAGTAAATAGCAACCTCACTCCACTGCACTACGAGTGAAAAAGATCCATGCCGACCAAATTTTACTCCGCATCCTAGCTGAGGCCACGAGTATTCGGGAACTTCCCTCGAGCATGCAGCAGAGTTCGAGCGACTTCATAGGACCTCCTAGGACATTGTGTCGACCATGCTGTGAGTTTGAGTCCAGGGCAAACTCTTCTAAACTCACAGATTAGGTCGCCCAAGTGGGACAGGCCCTTAAGGGCCTGTCCCACTGCGGGCACCAAATTGGTGCGTTTAGAAGAGTTTGCCCTCGACTCATACTCGCAGCATGGTCGACACAATGTCCTAGGAGGTCTTTGTAACTTTCCTTCATGCTCGAGAGTAGTCAACCGCGTACTCAAGGCCTCAGCTAGGTCGCGGCGTTTTTTTCAACATGCTGAAAAATGCCCGCGAGTAAAAAAAGGTTGCCATGGAAAAAATCAATATTTTTTTACTCATTGGTTTAGTCGAGGTAGGTTATAGTAGGTCGTAATGCTATCGTAGGTAATCAAAGGCAATCAAAGCTAATCAAAGGTAGTCGAAGGTAAAGCTCGTTGGGAAAAAAAAGGTAAAGTGGCTGTCCCACTGTGGCGACCTAATTGGCGAGTTTAGAAGAGTTTAGGAGAGTTTGAAAAAGTGTCATGTTGAAGATCTCCTTCGACTATGTAGAAGACCTCCTTTGACCTCCTTCGACTATGTTGAAGACTATCTACTACTACCTTCGACTACCTTTGATTACCTACGAATAACATGCCGACCTACTACGACCTACTTCAACTAAACCTACGAGTAAAAAAAATATAGATTTTTTCCATGGCGACCTTTTTTTAATCGCGGGCATTTTTCAGCATGTTGAAAAATACGGCGTGTCCTGGCTGAGGCCTCGAGTATGCGGGGACTGCTCTCGAGCATGAAGGAGAGTTACAAAGACCTCCTAGGACCTCGTGTCGACCATGCTGCGAGTATGAGTCAAGGGAAAACTCTTCTAAACTCGCCAATTAGGTCGCCGCAGTGGGACAGCCCCTTAATATGGCTTAAGATAGGATTAATTTAAAACTGGGAGTTCATGGCCGACAGGGATTTAGTAGGCTAGTCTGATTCATTGCTGCATTGCTCCATGACTCTAATCCAAGAAGCCGCACTGGCTGAGGCATGATGAGTTCTCTGGGAGAAAGTGGGAAACATAAAGCAAAATTGTATATGGACGATTTAATAATGCCTCACAGCACAGGCAATGTCTGCAATAAAATGCTGATAGGCAATCTTAGAGAAGAAAATGTTGATTTAGGACTGGACTGAAACATTACAACAGGAAATAATGTCCTAGATTGGATTGGATTTACACATGAATTTTCGACCATAAATGTTAGGAAGCTTTGGGACTCCCAGGAGATAAGAGAAATCCTGAATTCCTTAGCTAGTTTTCACTGATGATTTCCCACATTTCTCTGTCACTGGATTCTCCACGGGGCATGGGAGGCTGAAGAGTTTTCCGAGATTCCCCTGCAGTTACACTACATTTTCTTGCATTTTCCTTCTTCCCCAGTTCTACAGAAGGTGTTGGATCTGAAACATTAATTGTTTTTCTTTCCATTGATGCAGCTTTGTATGTTGCGTCTCCAGTTACTACAGTTTTTATTTTAGATTTCCCGTATTTGCATCTTTTTATTTGTTTTCATCGATGCTCATATACCATTCGTGCCCCAAAATACATCAATCAGCCTTGAATGTTCTAAATGCCTAAACATGTATAGCTTTCTGTGTTAGAGAATTCCAAACATTTATAACTCTCTGGATTATGGGACTGTCACTTATTCAGTTTCAGATATTTAGACCCTTATTCATCATGGATGGGATTTTACAGGATGTTACAAGTTCACAAGTTATAGGAGTAGAATTAGGCCATTTGGCCCATCGAGTCTACTCCACCATTCAATCATGGCTGATCTCTGCCTGCTAATCCCATTTTTCCTGCCTTCTCCCCATAACTCTTGACACCTGTTCTAATCAAGACAGTTACAGGCAGTTCCATGGTGAATAGTTTTTGAAGATTTCTGATTGTCAGAAATCGAAGCAATGAAAAAGCTTGACAGCTTGAACAAATAGCTGTGTTGGCGAGTGACTTTATTGGCAAGCATGGGCTCTGCAGCACCTTCACCAAATGTGAGCAATTATACCAACTGCTTAAATTATTTTTTAGTAACGTGAATGTGTATCCATATGAAAATATGGATTAGTATGGTTCAGTATTAGTTTAGCGTAGTTTAGAGATACATCGCGGAAACAGAGCCTTCGGCCCACAAAGTCCGCACCGACCAGCGATCCCCACACATTAACACTATCCTACTCACACACACACTCGGGACAACTTACATTTATACCAAGCTGATTAACCTACAAACCTGTACATCTTTGGAGTGTGGGAGGAAATCGACAATCTCGGAGAACGTTCAAATTCCGTACTGACAGCACCCATAGTCGGGATCGAACCCGGTTGTCTGGTGCTGTAAGGCAGCAACTCTATGCTGCACCACCATGCCACCCTGTAAAGAAGTATTTTCACTTCGGGCCCAGCATTTGGCTATTTACTCTGTTCATTCTTAGTTACAGAGATTGCAGTTAAAAACAAATTAAATGCATGAGGAACATTTTGGGATAATTTTGAGGAGTGCGTCAAGGTTTGAAACAAATTCAGGTTGATTAATTTGGGAAACAAATGCCAATGCGCATATAATTCTAAATGGCTTGCCTTTGTGCTCCTCACCATCTCAGTGTTTGTCAACTGACATACATACAATGACATGTTCTAATTGTTAGTGGAAATTAATATTTATTTTACTATGTTCTAAGCAATCTGCTGGCAAGATGACATTCTAATTATCACTGTGGAACAATTTCAAACAGTTTCCATTGGACACATTTCTAATATAATGGAAATAAGGATAGAATGAGGACTAGCAAAATCAGATACCAAAGCCCCACACTGTGTCCTACTGGGGAAGGAAATGTACATAAGTATGATGTGTTTGATCAAGCATGCACCTTATGTGTGTAATCTGAGAAGATTCTTAAATAAACCAGACACATCTTCAAGAGCTTAATGTGTTCTCCACTTATACCCGGTGCATTCTGCATATTAATCCACAACACATAGGAATCCACAGGGGATAATATCCTGCACCAGTGATCAGAGTAGGATAGAAAATATTTGAACCTAACAATAGTGTTGAATACATCGTTGGCCATTGCTTATAGTGGCAGGAGAGTCTGAAAACTCACGATTAGTCACAATAACTTCACTGTGCAAGCTTGCAAATTTAGACTCAAAAACAGGTGAAAAAGAGGATAGTGCATGTTGATCTTCAAGTATAAACCTTGTAATTCTTGAAGAGAGAACAGATCAAGGAGGGGGCTCAGACTCAATCTAGCAAAATTAGGGAAGTTGACAATTATAATAAACCACATGAACCTTTAAGCTTTAAGCAAAATGATTAGAGATTTTCTTAAGGGCAAATAACATTGTTGAATATGAAGACAGGAGTGAAAATGTGCCTGCTCAAAACAATGCCATCTCAGAGCATTAAAAAAAATCCAATCTCATTCATAGGGATAGTCCTGGACTCAAAAGTGTCAAATTGATTGTATTCATGTATAGTTTTTTTCTCGTGATTGTATTCATGTACAGTCTTTATCGTGACGTGACGTTCACTGTATCTCGGTACACATGGCAATAATGAACTTGTCTAAGCTAAATTTAACTAAACTAAAAATGCCATGTTGGTAGACCATCTGACACTAAGAGCAAAGATATTGCATTCGTTGAAATGATAGTCACTTTAATCCAGCACCTTCAGAGACAATAGAAATCACAAGTTCAGAACCAGGAACCAAAAGTCAGATGAGATCTTTAATAATAATAATACTGTGTTGAAGAATTGATTGTGGCTACAAAATTTGACGCCTTCTTGAAATGAGCACTGTGCAACAAGTTACTTAAAAATGAGGAAATTCAATCTAAGTGAAGAACTACACAAGATTCAACATTTGAGAATGCATGTGAATTTGATGAACATGGCTTCCAAAAGTACTAAGATATTTCAACTGGTGCATAATGTCAATGTTGATGCTATAACTGTGAGAGCAAAGGCAAGAGCTCCAATACCAAAAAAACACAGTAAAAGCTGTAATTATTCAGCGGGTCAGGCAGCAGCTGTGGAGATAAACATAGTCAACCTCTAAAGTCTATGACGTGACGGAGGGTCAGCTCCCTGAAACATTAACGCATGGTTTTCTCCCAATGGACGCTGCCTGACCTGTTCAGTATGGCTGGAGTTTTCTACTTTCATTTCAGATTTTCAGCATCTGTAGATTTTTTTTTGCTTTTCAAGCACTAATCCTAAATCGGAGTCAGACAAGAGTGTATGGTGCTAAAGGGAAGCCTGGTAGGAAGAGCTGCTGCCAATGTGGAGGAGATCATTCATCACAGACGTCAGTATGGAGCAGTGCAATGTTTCAACTGCAGGAAGAAAGGGCTTAGATCCTTTGTGTGTAAGGCCAGACAAAGGATTGCAAGCCAAAATTATGACAGTCAAACAGGTTCTCAATGTAAGGCGACATTTATTACAAAAAAGTCACAAAGGCAAAGCTTGTACAATAGTAAATATAATAAACAGTGAACATGGTTACCCAGTAGAAACAAGGAACTGCAGATGCTGGTTTACCAAGGAAAGTCACAAAATGCAGGTGTAAGTACGGGTCAGGCAGCATAGCTGGAGCAAATGGAAAGGTGACATTTCGGGTCGGGAACCTTCTTCATACTGCTTTTGTGTATCTCCTCTGTATCCCGCAATTCTGCTCTCGGTCACCCTTCTCCCAGATGGACAAGGGTAAAGTTATTCTGGTCCTTACCTTTCACCCCACCACCAGCATCCAGTGCATTATTCATGATCATTTCATGCATAATCAGCCGTGATTCCACCACATCATCCCCTGCCCATCCCTTTCCACTACCCACAGAGAACACTCCATCCCCAATTCGTTGTTTCACTCATCCCTTCCTGATCAATCCGCCCCTTCCCCAGGTACTTTCTCCTGCAACCACAGGAGATGCAACACCTGTCCCTGCACCTCCTTTCCTCATCTCTAACCGGGGATGCCACCAGTCCTTCCAGGTGAGACACAGATTCACATGCACTTCTTCAAACCTTGTCTGCTACATTTGGTGCCCCCCTCCCCATGTGGCCTCCTTAATATCAGCGAGTTTAATCATAGGCTAGGCAGCAATTTCCTAAAAAGGACGCAAGCTTCCGGCGACAATCAGTAGAAGCCATCACTTGTCGCAATAGATGATAGTGGTAGCAGAATTAGCTCAGGATACTTCCAGTTTCCAGCCCCGCGGGGCACAGTCACCCTACTCCTTTCTCCTTCTTCACACACTCATTTCCCATCCCCAAGTCCCTCATTTCCCTTTTATCCCCACTGTTTACCCTCCACCCCACCCCTTCCGCCTATATCCCTCCCTCTTGCTTTACATTTCACTCCCCTTCTCTACTTATCTCACACTCTATTGTCTTCTTTTCATCTCTAGCCTTTGTTATTTACTCCACTCATACAATCCCTCTCACCTGTATTCACCTATCATTTGCCAAGCGTTTTCCCACCCCCACCATTCCTTTCCAGCTTTCTCACCCCTGCCACTGTCTTCGGTCCCAACCCAAAATGTCACTTGTCCATAGATGCTGCCTACTTGTTGAATTCCTCCAGCACATTATGCTTTGCTTAAGCTTCCAGTATCTGCAATTCCTTGTGTCTCCTTTGTACAATATTGTATCTGAAGAAAAGCATGAAGAGCAAAGCTTAAACAGAAATGTCACTGGCAACAATAATAGAAATTGTAATAGTAATTATAAGATTAAACTGAAATAAACGATCAGTACATCAATGTGAACACCGATACAGTTACTGGCTTAAATATGAGCATTATCAAAAAGATTGGCAGTGCCATTCACTAAAAAGCACAAAAAAATTGAAGGATATTGAAGGACACTGAGACCATTATATATAATTTATATAAATGGTCAAAAATTGAAGATTGAATTAATGGAAGCTGTCTCTGCAAACTGACCAACTCTATGAAGAAAACGTATTTCAAAGAAATTTGGCTGAAATCAACTCGCTTTAGCTTCTGCAACAATATGTCCACATATGTTGGCATTATGGAGCAGAAAGCTTACTTATGCATTAACTCAAACACATTAAGCTCATCCAGTAGTGAAGTGTCATTGCCAAGGATCTGCCCCCAACTTAAACTTATGGCCCATAGACTGGCTCATTTTACATCTCTCTTGGAAACCCTTATAGCCTTGCAGAAGCATACTTGACCTCCTTGCACAGTACGGATTTGTAAATGAGACTAGCTTAGAGACTAGCTTGGGGCATCTTGGTCAGCATGTGCAAGTTGGGCCGATGGGCCTGTTTCCATGCTGTATGACTCTCCAACACGTCAATCAAGCAGCGTTGGAATGTTCCAGAGGTCCTGTGGGAAAAAAAGACAGTGGATCTTGTCGCAAGCTTCCCCAAGTAAACTGCCCAAGTCACATGGCCAGTCACCATAGAAAATCTCAGTTCAGCATCAACACTTGGTTTGCTGGTGAGGAGAATAGCTCTTCATCGATCCTTCACCTCAATCCCACCACAAGCTGCCTTTGAATTGGCTGCACTCTAATTGAGATAGATGCCCATTTCCTCCTGGAGTATGTGCTTGTTGATGCCCCAGGGCATGGACTGAGTTCACTGTTGTCAGAAATGATTAACCACGGAAGACACAAGTTGGTCTACCTGAAACTTGCTGGCATTCCAGTGTGAGGAGGTGCCAACAACTTAATGTGGCAAGTAGGCACATTCTGAGACATAGAACCACATACTGAGAAAAGCACCTAAACCTCATGCAGCTACCATAAAAGCTTGATAGGTAAACAGAGTCCTCCCACTGGGCACTTAGGGGCTGGTCCCCGTGTAACAGTAACTAAAAACTATTGCTAATGGGATTTAGGGGAATGAAAAATTGATGCCCTGCTGCTATAATGTAAATATCAGAAATGAAAATAACAATATGCTAGTACTTCAAATGAATTCAATGCGCTAACCTGTATTGTATAACTGTATATTTAAGAATAAAATATGTCTTGTTCTATTTATATTTTTACAACAAATATGTACTATTTGCTATTCAGTTCTGACACTTTTTAATATATTTTTACATTACAGTAAGCTGCTTTGAAAAGAGTTGGGTGTCAGGTTGAAAGCTAACTGTTTTGGCTGTGACAAATGTATCAATTGGATAGCAATTAAGAAACTGCATGGATGAGTTATTAAAATAATTAATCATATTCCTGAACAAGATCTAATGTGAGAGTCAGTGCCTAGGTGAGAGAAGGAAATCGATTTTTTTAGAGAAACAAAGCTTTACAATGAATTAATTGTTGATTTTCTTTCTTTGTCACATGCTTTTGATTACTGTCATTCACTGAATGCCAGTTTATCATCTCCACCCCATAAGATCATATTTTTATGTGTAATAGGGAATTATTTCTTGCCTTTTTTGGTTCTACCATGATTATGTCACTACCCAGACAAAGAATGTTGAATTCTGCGTGGAAGCTTATTGGTAAATATAGTAGTCTGGAAGTTCCACAGAGATTCTCTTCATTGTCTGCTGAAGTATCTGTTGGGAAACTTACAGACGTTGCTGACAAAAACTGCAAAAGGCTGTAAAAATCTACTACTCCTTGCACCATTCTTCTGCTCTGTCAATCTGTGTTTAAAGGTGTGATGGGAGAACCCTATGCAATTTCAGGACACTAAAAGTCCCGAAAATTGGTTCAATCAACACTAGATTAGGAGAGAATCAGAAAGTAAGTAACATTTGCATTGTAAAGCTCTCAGTCCAAGCGTGGATGGGTTCATTCCTGAAAGTTTGATCAAAGAAAATTCTGGCCATATGATGCGCAGTTCAGTCAAGCTTTGAGGTTTCTACATTAGATTTGGCATTAGTTTTCCATTATCCCGTTCTCCATTGTTCCACTAATGAAATTAATCTTTCCTGATTTACCCAAAGTGCAGTTTGCATAAGGCAGAAAATAGGTTTTCTCAAAAGGATTAACTATATTCTTGATCATTTAGTCATGTTTCATCATAAGAATTTTGAATTACTTAATAATAATTTAAATTGAGTGAAATAAATGCCATTGCGATACCGCGACAATTTGTGAATTTAATGCTTACACAATAAGGGGCCTGATGATTTGAATGAAATGACTTTGAGTTACATGGGGTGGATTGCAAACCCTGTCTGGTAATTTTGCTTTGCATTCTTCAAGCTCACCTCAGTATCATTTTATCCCTCCCCACCCCATTTTTCCTTTCTTGTCATTATTTCTCAGGACAGCCCACTGATGTTGCAGTCTGACAGGAATGTAACCGTGAATGCTCGCAATAACCTTGGACAGATTACTGGGCAGCTGACAGTTGGTGAGTTTGTTATTCTGTGATTGTATTTTTCAGTCAGAATCACTTTATCTGTCAGCTAATCGGGTGACAAGCACTGTAGATCAAGTGTTTGCAGATTCATGCCAGCACTTACCCTTGTCTCTCAAGTCTCATTTGTATTAAAGCATGTCCAAGGCTTCAGATCCAACATTTCTTTTTTTTTCTAAATAACTAAATTATTTCTTTCAATCTGGGTTATTTCAGCATTTGATCACCCCTTTCAGAAGGCGTACTATGGACTTCATCGCAATTAATGTATGCTATTTAATTAAAATATATCTTTTTATCAGTCTGCACTTCAAAACCACCAATGTAATAGCTCTCATGGCATGTTTCTCCACAAGATTTATAATGTGATATTCATTTTATCTTTAACTTCCACGATGCAATGATATTAAATCTACTATCAAGCAATTTCCAGGTATCTGAGAAAAGATCAAAATTTCATTTTGCATATGTTGTTAACGAGTTTTTATAAATTAATTAATTTTATTTTTAAAAGTCCTAGTTTTAATCTTCCACTGGCTTATGCCTCAGTCATAAAATTAACAGATTCTTGTTCCTTCAGTTTTAATGTGAACACACAGTCGTACAAAGCGGGCTGAAATTATCAGAACATTGCAGGCTTACAAAATGAGAGCTGCAAAGCTTACTTCAAAATGTAAATGCAACTGTCATTGTACTCTCTAAATTTTACCCTATAGACGAGACTGTATTCTCAGAAATACATAGTTAGTCTAGGCAAAATTGCCTGTTCACAATTTAAAGCACTGGAATGAATTCCCTTGATAGGTCACTTGCCAAGTCAAACAACCCAAAAGGCCTCAGGTTTGATTCTTGGCCTGTGCAAGTTAGATGACCTTTGCAGATGAGAAAGTACAAGGATTAACTTAAGGCTCCTTGGCCAAGAAGAGGAAAATCTGCTTTTGTGCTGACAGCTCATCTCTAGTTGGTGCTTTGCTGGAAAGTACATGAAAGGAGATCCCAAGTGAGGTATGGCAGCTGCAATTACGCTGCATAGCCAAAAGAAACATCAGATCAACAATGGAACAAAACACTTGAGGCTTTGTTACTTCAGTCTTACATTTTCACAGGAAGGGCACTGGCAAGTGTTTCCTAAAACAACTTCAAGAGGCCATTTGCTTTTTCATATCACCAATTAGACAAAACTCAAATTGAAAGTAAACCATAGAATAGCAGACATTTTTCAATCATCTTTTCCATATGTGTCACTGATTAGATTAGATTATAGCCGGTTATGGATTAGACAATGCAATTCAAGTTTGTTTTTATCCTTAGAGGTCAAACTGTAATTTAATCATCCAGTCACGCAGCATGATATATTACTGGGCCTAGAACCAGGAAATTCTCAGAATCTGCTCGTCTCAACCAAAGAAGTGGAGGATCATATTAACTGACTGTATGTTCCCAGAGGAGATAAATAAATTATACTATTACTTATTGTCCTATGTTTTTGTGCTGCAAATAAAAACATTATTCCCTTTATCATGTATCCGCACACTGGGTGGCTCAATTGTAATCATGTATTGTCTATCCGCTGACTGGTTAACACACAACAAAAGCTTTTCACTGTACCTCGGCACACGTAACAATAAACTAAACTAAAAGTCCACATCGTGGAAAGTTGAGGGGGGGGGGAGGCTGGAAAAGAGAGGTGATGGTGGGGCTGGGATAAAGCCTGGGAAGGGATCGGTGAATAATGATGGGGGGAGATTGTGATAATTGGCAGATGGATGAAGTGACAAAGGCTGGAGATGAACAGAAGATATGATAAGAGTGTCAGATAAGGAAAGCAGAGGAGGAGAGAAATTTAAAGCTGAAGGGAAGGATATAGGTGGAAGGGGATGGGGAGGAAAAAGATGGGAAAGAAATGGAAATGAAGGACTCGGAGATGGGAGGGGTGGGAGATGGTACAGAGGAGGGGAAAAGAGTGGGGTGAGTGAGTAGATAGTGAGAGAAATGTGTGTGCACCAGGGTGGGGGGAGGGATAGAGGTTAGGATGGGAGGATGGAGGGTTGTAGAGAGGTGTTATGTGAAGGTAGAGAATTCAATGTCCATGCTGCTGGGTGATAGCCTACCCAAACAGAATATGACGTGCTCTTTCAGTTTGCATGTGGCTACACTCTGTCACTTGGCAATGAAGGCAGCCAAGGACAGAAAGGTCGCTATGAAAATGGGAAAAGAGTTAGATCAGTTAGCAAATGTGAGGTCCAGCAGGCCTTGGTGGGATGACATTAAAAGATCCAACTTCAAGTAATAGTCCCAGTCCACCTCCTCACACCCACTCCTTTCCTTTCTCTTTTATTTTATTACAGACTTCTTGTGTTTACAGTAATTCAAGATGGAAACAGGCTCTTCTTCCCAATTTACCATCAATAACTCAGTTACATTAATCCTCCACTATTACCATTTTGCCCTCACAGCTTGCTGCTGTGAATGCAACCACTTATTTGCAAACTGGGTGCAATTTACAGAGGACAATTAACCTACCAGCCTGAATGTCTTTGAGATGGGGAGGAAACCATGAACAACTGGAGGAAACCCATAGGGTCATATGAAGGACCCTGTCAGAACAGGGTTCCAACCTGAAACTTCACTTATTTCTTTTTCTCCAGAGATGCTGCCTGGCCCACTGAGTTCCTCCAGCATTTTGTGTCTTTCTTCGGTATAAACCAGCATCTGCAGTTCCTTCCTACATGTCATAAGAAGGAAATACATATTATACATGGACAGCACCAGGATTCAGAATTAAACGTAATCACTTGAACTGTAAGACATCGCTGTGTTGCCCTCATCTGCAATACAAAGGCTAATAAACCAACACCTTTTATATCAAACCTATATGAATCTAAAGAAATGGCATCCATTTCAGCAAAAGATGAACTAAGGAAAAAAAAATTAATTTAATTGAGGAAAGTAAATGCTGAAGTTATGTAAAGTATGATATTTCAATGTTAAGAGTTTAAAGTAATGATTTGTAGTTTTGTATTTAGTATTTTGGAGCACCTTTCAATTACCAAGGGGTAGCTAATGAAAGATTTTGGAATGCAGGATTAATTCTAACTACAGGCAAATTATACTATGATTATGTTAATCACCTCCCAGAAGGAAAATGTAACTGAAAAAAGGCAGACATCCGAAGAAATAATTACACAGCCTCCTTCTATTGTCCCAGGGAAAGCTTGGGGCAAGGTCAATGGAAGTTTTGAAAACAATTCATACGTGATCTGGATCTGGCAGAGTTTAATTGAAAATTGTCTGTTCTACCTAGCAATGTTTTCTGGAAAACCTGAGAAATAAAGCTGAGAAAGGACTTCCTCATCGAGGCTGGCTGTAACCTTTCATTTTCGTTGGGAAGAGCGCACAAATCCAGCCTCAGATCAGATAAACTGATAGTCACCTGCAATGTTATGAGAGAATGAAAAGTAAAGACGTTGATGGAACTTAGGTCTAGAATGTGCTAAGTATGAAGCAGTCAAATGGGAGGATACTATACCAAATACTTAGGGCCTTTGTGCTTGAATTTTGGGCTATAAAGGCAGCTGTAAAAATAGAGTACCGAATCCTTAGGGTGTATGGGCTTGAAATTTGGGCACTTGTAAAATGGTGCTGCACTGGGGACTCATGCCTCTTTCTTGCCGTAGAGAAGATTGAATTCCTTACATACACTGCGGGTAAGGTGGCATGAATGGCTTGTGCTCTGAGTCACCAACATGGTTCCACGCAATAATTTCAGGAGACATGTTTGACTGAGGTGACAGTACAGCTGAATTCCACAGAGCTGAATTGCTGACCCAAATACTGAATTTGGGTGGACTTCCAGCAGTGAGTCAGTCTCATGAACAGTGTTTGTGCAAACATGGAATTTGGTATGGAAGCAGCTTACAGCTGGATAGATTGGATGTAAAACAGTGGAAATAATTGGTTGTCTCATGTGCCGTTAGGCATCAAAGAGAAGAATTAGAAATGCTAGAGGTCCGTTCTATGATGTGCTACACAGTAGATGAAATATTTTAATCTCAAATATTCCTTGCAGCCTGTTAATGTTGTGTACGTGTCCCTTGGTTCTGTTCTCAGAGTGCAAAATAATTTGTATGGATGGAATTGCATTACCTTGTCCTCGTAGCACTTTAAAACTTATACTGAAACAAGCAAGACTGACTCGGAAAGGTTAAAGCAACATATTGTAATCCTATAATCGTGGTGAAGCAATCAAAATTGATTCGGATGACTATCTTGATGTAGTTTGTTGAAATGACGCTGAGAGTCATCATCGACTTAAAGGGCTGAATGGCCTATATTGGAATAAAAGACATGTAGAAAGAGACAATATGGTAACAGAATGTACAGTGCCCATTATGGTGTTTGGGACTAAGACACATCATTTATTTATTTGCCTCTGTACTCCACAATTTGAGATTTGTAATAGAAAAACATCACATGTGGTTAAATTGCACATTGTCAGATTTTAATAAAGGCATTTTTATACATTTTGGTTTCACCATGTAGAAATTACAGCGGTGTTTATATATAGTCCCCCCCCCCCCATTTCAGGGCACCATAATGTTGGGACACAGCAATGTCATGTAGATTCAAGATTCAAGAGAGTTTATTGTCATGTGTCCCAGATAGGATAATGGAATTCTTGCTTTGCTTCAGCACAACAGAATATAGTAGGCATGAATACAGAACAGATCAGTGTGTCCATATACCATTATATAAATATATACACACATGAATAAATAAATAGATAAAATAACAGATAAAATGAAAGTAGTCATGCTTAGTATGTTGTTGCATATTCTTTGCATGCAATGACTGCTTGAAGTCTGCAATTCATGGACATCACCAGTTGCTGGGTGTCTTCTCTGGTGATGTCTGCCAGGCCTGTATTACATCCATCTTTAGCTTATGCTTGTTTTGGGGACTAGTCCCCTTCAGTTTTCTCTTCAGCATATAAAAGGCATGCTCAATTGGGTTCAGATCGGGTGATTGACTTGGCCACTCAAAAATTGACCTTTTTTTAGCTTTGAAAAACTCCTTTGTTGCTTTAGCAGTATGTTTGGGATCATTGTCTTGCAGTCGAATGAACCGCCGGCCAATGAGTTTTGAGGCATTTGTTTGAACTTGATCAGATCGGATGTGTCTATACACTTCAAAATTCATTATACTACTACCATCAGCAGTTGTATCATCAATAACGATAAGTTAGCCAGTACCAGCAGCCATGCATGCCCAGGCCATAACATCCCCACTACCGTGTTTCATAGATGAGGTGGTATGCTTTGGATCTTGGGCAGTTCCTTCTCTCCTCCATACTTTGTTCTTGCCATCACTCTGATATAAGTTAATCTTCGTCTCATCTGTCCACAAGACCTTTTTCCAGAACTGTGGTTGCTCTTTTAAGTACTTCTTGGCAAACTGTAATCTGGCCATCCTATTTTTGTGGCTATCCAGTGGTTTGCAACTTGCAGTGTAGCCTCTGTATTTCTGTTCATGAAGTCTTCTGCGGACAGTGGTCATTGACAAATCCACACCTGACTCCTGAAGAGTGTTTCTGATCTGTTGGACAGGTATTTGGGGATTTTTCTTTATTTTATCGAGAGATTCTTCTGTCATCAGCTGTGGAGGTCTTTCTTGGCCTGCCAGTCCCTTTGCGATTAGTAAGCTCACCAGTGCTCTCTTACCTAATGATGTTCCAAACAGTTGATTTTGGTAAGCCTAAGGTTTGGCTGTTGTCTCTAACAGTTTTATTCTTATTTCTCAGTCGCATAATGGCTTCTTTGACTTCCATTGGCACAACTTTGGTTCTCATGTTGATAAACAGTAATAAAAGTTTCCAAAGGTGATGGAAAGACTGGAGGAAAGACTTGGTGCTGAGAGCTCTCTTATTCCTGCATTAAGGAGGCATTTAAACGCACCTGAGCAAGTACAAACTCCTGTGAAGCTGTGTCCCAAACATTATGGTTCCCTGAAATGGGGGGACTATTTATAAACACTGCTGTAATTTCTACATGGTGAAACCAAAATGTCTAAAATACCCTTTAATTAAATCTGACTGTGCACTTTAATCACATGTGATTTTTTCTATTACAAATCTCAAATTGTGGAGTACAGAGGCAAATAAATAAATGATGGGTCTTTGTCCCAAACATTATTGAGGGCACTAGATCAGCAGCTTGTCACCTTGGTTTGCCAGTGGGGTAGAATTCCCATTTACCTTGTGTGGTTGGGCCATTGGGAATTTTCAGATCGTAGACCGGACTTTCTTCAACATACACTCCACTAAGGTGGTTAGGCATTCTGTGGTGGAAAGAAGCATAATATACTCTGCTCACATAACAGCAACAAAAAAAATGGAGACCCAACTAAGTGATTCTAGCAAGGGAAACACAACAAGAATGATTTCAGGTGTGCAGGAAGGAACAGCAGATGCTGGTCTAACCGGATAGACACAAAAGGTTGGAGTAACTCAGGAACTGAAGAAGGGTCTCGACCCGAAACATCACCCGTTCCTTCTCTACAGAGATGCTGCCTTTCGTGCTGAGTTACTCCAGTTTTTTGTGTCACTTAACAATGATTCCAGGAATGAGATGGTTAGCATATGATGAGCGTTTGACAGCACCGGGCCCGTACTCGCTCGAGTTTAGAAGGTTGAGGGGACATCATAGAAACTTACAGAATAATGAAAGGCATAGATAGAGTGGATGGGGAAAGAATGTTTCCACTGGTGGGAGAGTCAAGGACCAGAGGGCATAGCCTCAGGATTAAAGGGTGCTTTTTAGAAAGGAGATGAGGAGGAACTTATTTAATCAGAGGGTAATCTGTGGAACTCATTGCCACAGAGGGCTGTGGAAGCTAAGTCAGTGGATATTTCTAAGGCAGAGATCGACAAATTCATGATTAGAACAGGTGTCAAGGGTTATGGGGAGAAGGTAGGAAAATGGGATTAGGAGGCAGAGATCAGCCATGATTGAATGGCGGAGTAGAGTCGATGGGCTGAATGGCCTAGTTCTACTATAACTTGTGAACTTGTAAGTCAAACATCTGGAATGAGCTGCCAGAGGAAGTAGTTGAGGAAGGATCAATGCCAATATTTAAAAGACATTTGAACAGATACGCGGATCGAAAAGGTTTCGAGAGATATGTGCCAAATGTGAATTAATGTGGTGGGCTTAGATGGAACATGATTCCATGTCTCTATGCCTTGTGTGGTTGTAAAGATCAGGGTTTAGCTGAATTTGTGTTTGTATTTTACCAGTGCCTACTGTACTTGCCATGCCGGTCGGTGTGTGGAATAGCCAGATAATCAATGTGCTAAAGTGCATTGTTCATTAGATTATACTGCCGCCTGTAAGGTCAGGTGCTGAAACAAATATCATTGCAGTGCTCAGTCCTTGCATCAAGGTAATTGTAAACAAAGAAAACTAGGGAACAAAGCAAAAATTAGATCAATTAACTTCTGTTGAAGGAAACTTCCTTTCCTGGATCTATCTGTATCACAGAATTCAGATATTGGAGATGCAAAGGGACTTAGAAGTGCTGGTGCAGGAATCCCAAGATGTTAATTTGCAAGTTGAATCGGTAGTAAGGAAGGTAAATGCAATGCTGGCATTTATTTTGAGAGGACTAGAGTATGAAAACAGGGATGTTATGCTGAGGCTTTATAAAGCAATGGTCAGACCACATTTGGAGTATTGTGAGCAATTTTTCCATATCCGAAGAAGGATGTGCTGGCATCGGAGAGGGTGGAGGGGAGGTTTACGAAAATGATTGCAGGAATGATTGGGATAATTTATGATGAGTGTTTGACAGCCTGTAGTCGCTGGAATTTAGAAGGATGAGGGGGGGAACTCGAAACAAACCGAATAGTGAAAGGCCTGGCTAGAGTGAATGTGGAGAGGATGTAGTGAATCTGTGGAATTCATTGCCACAGACAGCTGCGGAGGCCAAGTCAATAGATATTTTTTAAGATGGAGATTGACTAATTATTGATTAGTAAAGGTGTCAGTGGTTATGGGGAGAAGGCAGGGGAATGGGTTGAGAGATCAGTCCTGATTGAATGACGGAGTGGACTTGATGGGCTGAATGGCCTAATTCTGCTCCTAGAACTTATGAACATCCAATAAATGATCAGCTCTCAAATCTATTGTATTTGCAGCAATAAAAATATTAACAGTTGACTGACAAGGGGAGGTTTAAATATCCCAATGAAGACGATGTTGAGGCGTTAATTTACTGCACTATTTCTGCTAATTTTACACTGTTACCATTTTAAGTGTGCTATCAATTGCGTGTTCAAACTGCCTGCCAAAGGCAGGGAGGTATTTATTGAATGTATATCATTGAGGTCCCCTGCTATTTTTCCTCAAAATCTGGAAACAGTGTCAAACATCAGACTTACCAATTAAAACCCCGTGCAATTGGCTGCTGCCACAGCTGTAGATAATAATTGGTGCCATTCGCCTGTAAGCACTCTGATCAGAAGATCAGTGTGACATTGTGGTTTGTGAATTCCCAGGGTATAATGGAATTGTTTTCTGCTGAATTTCATTTGTTTATACACTCTAAATATGCACCAAGAGCTGACCATCAATGGCATTTGTGCCCTACTTTAATTTTGTTGCGTGAAGAATGAGAGACTCCAGCCGCAGGCTTAGTATGAAGCTCGGTGAATTAGAGAGTAGGATGAAAGTTTGCAGCAAAGACAATAAAAATCAGTGAGGTCCGCACACATGTAGGGAGTAGCCCTGATGCAGCCCCTGATGCAGCCCCTGATGCAGCCCCTGATGCAGCCCCTGATGAAGCCCCTGATGAAGTGAAGAAAAAGTCGGGGAGTGATGCCAGAGTAGATTTGGAACAAGGACTGCTTCACAAAGTGAAAAAAGACGGGTGTAGTTGAGGTCCATGTGGGTGCCCAAGGCTACACCTTTGATTTGTAGGAAGTGGGAGGAATTTGGTGGTACATTGGTGCAGCTGGTAGACCACTGCCTCACAGTGTCAGGCGCGGTTTCGATCCTGACCCCAGCCGCTGTCTGTGTTGAGTTTGCATGTTCCCCAAACAGAGCAGTGATGGGGTGCCCCGGTCTTCATCTTTCTTCTTGTTCCAGCAGGACACCACCACTCATCACATCATTCTCTCCCCATTTCTGTTGCACTCTCACCGTGACTTCCTGGTCCACACAGCTCAACACACCCAGCCCTCTCCATCCCTGTTACTGTAACTGTAACTGTAGCCGATGCTACACAGCCCAGTCCGTCATCTGTCTTCTTCGCCACCATGGTGAGGCCAAGTGCAAACTTGAAAAATGACATATATTCCACTTTGATAGCCTAATGATATGTACATTCAGTTTTCCAATTTCTGGTTATCCATACGCCCTGTGTTCTTTTCCCACTCCCACCAGTCCACGCAGGTTTTCCCTCCCTGTGTTAAGCTTTTTCATCCCTCCCTCTTTATTAACAAGACTAATGACCCTTCCTCACATGGTTCTATTTGCCCATCATCCTTCTCTTTTCTGGTTCCACATATCACTTACTAGCCTCTGTCTCTACGTTCTCCCTCCCCTGCCTTACCTGTTTCCATCTGCCTAATCTCTCCCCTCCCCTCCCCCATTACCTATTTCCTGGTCTCTCCTCTTCCTCCTCTCCTTGGATCCTTCTGCCCATCACCCTCCTCAATCTATTGCCAATTATCATCCTACTGGCCTTTGTCTCTCTCTCCGTCCCCCACCCCCACCGCACCCCGCCCACACACACCCTCCATTTTACTTGTAGATACTGGCTATCTACCTTTTACACACTCAGTCCCGATGCAGAGCTTAACCATTTCTTTGCCTCAACAGATGTTGCCTGAACCATTGAGTTCTTCCAATCTCTATGCTTTGCTCCAGCTACAGTATGCTGGTCTAGCAGAAGGATCAGCCGTCTGCCCCTGTGGAGGATTGTAGGTGAGGGGAATTGCTTGCAGAAGGCTTTACTCACCAATAGGATCTATAGACACAGACCCGGCACAGTGGACGTAGAGCTACTGCCTTAGAGCGCCAGAGACCCAGGTTTGCTTCTGACTACGGGTGCTGTCCTTAGTGTGTGTAGGATAGTGTTGATGTGTGGGGATCGCTGGTCGATGTGGACTCGGTGGGCCAAGGGCGTATTTCCGCAATGTATCTCGAAACTAAACTAAAATTAATTAGTTCCGTCTGCAATACAACACTGTGCTTTTAGTGACTAATTAGTGGACACAAGGAATTACAGATGCTGGTTTACAAAACAAAAAGACACAAAGTGCTGGAGTGAATCTGTGGGTCAGGCAGCATCTGCCTATCCCTGTCTTGCAGAGATGCTGTCTGATCTGTTGAGTTATTCCAGCATGTTTTGTCTTATTTTAGGGACCAAATAGTGCCTTGCAATATTGCCAAAATCTCAAGAACAAAGTGGAATTACCAGAATTGTGATTTGTCTTTTACCAGGGTCAATGGCACCTATGTGTGTAGAGTAGAAAAATGCCAATGTGCAACAGTGCAGCATTCATCAAATAACTAATCTTGAATCTCTGCATCTAACTCCAGAAGTGTTTATTAACTGCTGGGGCAGGTGGCCTTAATCAGCAAGAAGCCGTCATTATCAATTCTATGGGACATTTCAATATGTCGCTGTCCAATGTTTATGAGTGGATTATCCAGGTTACCAATGTACCTTTTGCCAAGTCCTGTGATTATGTTGCCTTTTTAATGGATTCCAGCATTAATAATGAAAGGCTCTGGGGTTTGCTGGAGCGGCTGGCATCATTTGTATGTGGCAGATCATAGACTTTACACATGCAGCTGTCAAAGAACCAGAAGACCAGTCAGGGATATTAATTTATAGAAATGGAGTTCCTTCTATTAATGCAAAGCCAAAGTGTAGCCACCACAATCTGACTGTGAAGCTCTGTAACAGGGTTCCAGTATGCTACTGTAATCCTTTTAACATCTTTCAACCAGCTTACCCTTCATAGACACAAAAAGCTGGAGTAACTTAACTGGTCAGACAGCATTCCTGGAGAAAAGGAATAGATGACATTTCGGGTCAAGACCCTTCTTCAGACTGGAGAAGGGTCTTGACTCGAAATGTCAGCTATTCCTTTTCTCCAGAGATGCATTACTCCAGCTTGTTGTGTCTATCTTTGGTTTAAACCAGCATCTGCAGTTCCTTCCTACAGCTTACCCTTCACACACCCATTTCCTCCAATATCATCCACTAGAATAAGAATTACCTATTCAACATCCAGTTGATAACCTTTCCTTGTCCCCCAACAAAATTGGCAAATGGGATAGAATTGGAACTCTAGAGCATCCAGACTTTTACCAAGCTGCCATTTTGGTGACAAGAGGAGTGCTGAGCTTAACATTATCGACCTTGGAAAAAGGCTTTTGATGGTGTAGCCTGTAAAATCTTGAACTTTGAAGAAGATAACATTTAAGAAGGCTAAACAAAAAGGTAGAATTAACTCTGGTTTAATGATTCACATGTACCTAGCTAAGATTTTCATTAGTCAGAGGGTAGTTAATCTATGGAACTCATTGCCACAGAGAGCTGTGGTGACCACGTCAGGGGATATTTTTAAGGCAGGGATAGACAAAATCTTGATTAGAACAGGTGCCAAGGGTTATGGGGAGAAGGCAGGAAAATGTGATTAGGAGGCAGAGATCAGCCTGATTGAATGGCAGAGTAGACTCGATGGGCTGAATGGCCTAATTCTTCTACTTAACTTGTGAGCGTGAACTACAGTGAAATTATTTTTGCATTCTGTCCAGTAATACTCTGACTATACATTAGGCACAATATTACTTCAGTACAAGAGAGTATGATTGTCGATTACACTTAGGCAGTACACAAGAGTCACCTCGTTTCCAGTGCCACTTGTACCCATCCAAGTTCAGAGTTGTTACCAATGTTTGAGTCTTAACTTGGCCATAAAGGCCTCAATGGCCTGATGGCGTCTCTGGGTTGGAGTTGCAGGGGTGGTCCTCTGCCCTCCTCGATGTCCTCCACCGCTGCTCAGCTGCTCCATGCCCGTTGCAGGCAGCATTCGATCTGTCACATGGCCACTGAGCAGCGCTCAATCTAATTGAGCCTCAGGCTGCTGAAGGGCCTCCTGTGGCCTACTCCACCGATGCCGCGATCCAGACGCATCACATATCAGCCGATGGACACGTCGTCCCTTGCCTTACATGGCTCCTGTTCAGACTCTGTGTCCCGGGCCCCGACTTCGGAATACCCAGAGCACCTACGAGGGAGTGTGAGGTGAGACCCCCGCCCGCTCACCAGCAACTGAGGAAGATCTGGGTAAAAGTGACAAAAAGACGTGGTGATTGACTATTCCACCTTCTGGGCATGAATGGCAGGAATATGTAATGCATGGTGCTTTGATCAACTCCCCTCACTTCACCCCTTGTGAACTGTTCAGTTATTCAAACTTCTACCTGTTAATCGTCCTTTTTTCCTCCTTTCTTCCATCGATAGTGAACAATCATACCAAATGGTCTATTATCAAGATCTAGGTTGATTTCTAAGTTGCAGCAGTAATTAGAAGTCACAAGTACTTATTGGTTGTAAAGTGCTTTGGGATATTTGCGAGGATAGTGAAAGGTGCTGTATAAAAACAAGTAGTTTTTTTTTTGACAATTGGCAACAACATCACAAAATGGTGGACTCAAAAATGTCATATCGAAGACAGAGATATGAAATGATAAATTGTGTCGAAGACAATGCAATCATTGCCATGAATTCCTTTCTTCCCCAAGTTTCAATGTACTGAGACTTCCTGAAATGATGTTCTATTGACTTCACTATTCAAACAAATTGCTCTCCAGTGACTAAGCACAGATGGTTTATTTTTGTGTGAGGATTGCTTAGATACTGATAATTGTCAATACATACAAGCTTGAGTGTGAGAGGCCTGAATGCAGTTTGTAGCAATGGGACCGTCTGACCAACGAGTGATTTGACATATTGATATACTGAGAATGGCAGCACATGTCAGGCCCATTATGCCACAACTGTTTCCAATGTGTTACTGCTCATCAGTCCCATCGATTTGCAAGGGATTAGACCAGAGGAGATGACTGACTGCCTATACATGTAGTCCATTCATCTTTGAAAGATGTACGAAATGTTGGACCCATTTCCAGACTGATGACAGCTGTTGAGATCCAGCAAAGCTACATGAATTAGTGATATAGATTTATGAAACAGACTCAAGTTGAAAAAATATATACTTTAAAAAGAGTTCATGAAGAGTGACAAATACAATTGCAGAATTTAGGAATTGCACTAAGAAATGCCTTGTACAACTTGTAGACCAGATGCTGGAACCTTTAGCAAAAAAAATACAAACTGCTGGAGAAACACAGTTGGTCGGGCAGCAACTGTGGAGGAAAGTTTCTCACCACCTGTACAACTTACTTTATTTTTTTGTTAATGAAGGCCGAAGGGAAACAATATTCAGGGTGTTGTGATCTGAAGCGGATGTTGGTATTGGATGAAACATGGACATTACAGCTCCAATGGTAAAACAGCAAAAAACTGTATTTTGGAAGAATTCACCCTAATTCTATGAAGGGCTTTCTTCATCTGAAGCTATGGTACAATTTTCTTCGGAATTATATATTTATTTCTACTATAATCAGACTAATCATTTTCTGCTAATTGATACAAAGCCTTCATAAGCTGTTATCAGGCAATTAAATCATCCCACCACAACCTGAGAGGAGTCGTGAACTTCTATCTACTTCATTGGTGACCCTCCTACTATTTTTCCAGCATCTGCAGTTCTTTCTTAAACACTCAGTCTCTTTGATCGGACTTTGCTGGCTTTACCTTGCACTAAACATGATTCCCTTATCTTGTATCTACACATTGTAAATGGCTCGATTGTAATCATGTGTTGTCTTTCCTCTGGTTAGCACACAACAAAAGCTTTTCACTGCACCTCGGTGACAATAAACTAAACTAAACTGAACATTGTCCCAAGTTGGAATGAAACTAATGCAATGGACCTTGGAGTTTATTTTCTTCAAATACAATCTAACCATTAATACTGCACAGATGATATGTAGGCCAACCTCGAACACTCAGTAGATATCTTTAATATAATGAGGACTTCCATATTGAACTAATGTGTAAATAGCTCGTTCTAAGCTTCCCCCCAGTCTAGTTCCAGTCAAAAATTACTGTCAAGCACTTGCACAATTAATCTTTATTGGCAAAACACAATTACAGTTCCCACTACTATACCTAACCACCGCAGGTTCGATCCTCATATCTGCCTGATCAAGCCCTCTTTAGCCTCGCTCAAGCAGAGACACTCCAGAAGGTCACGCAGTCCCAAGCGTTCTCCCAGAAGATCGACACAGGACCTCGTGGGAGCGGCCTTTTATAGGTCCTCGAACCTTGAGGGGCCGAACCACATGGGGGTGGTCTCTTTACAGTCCAATAACAGATATTGATTAACCCAGTACATGAAAGACATTTCCCTAACCCAATAATACAGAAACCAATACATTGTATTCAAATGGAGCTTCTGAAAGGAAGCAAACATAGCAACATCTGCCCAGATATTCAAGAAACCAAGACAAGGCTCAATACTTAATCCAATCAACATCCTGCAAAGTAAAGCTTTGCAACATTATATACAATTTGAGTATAGGAGCAGGGAGGTTCTACTGCAGTTGTACAGGGTCTTGGTGAGACCACACCTGGAGTATTGCGTACAGTTTTGGTCTCCAAATCTGAGGAAGGACATTATTGCCATAGAGGGAGTGCAGAGAAGGTTCACCAGACTGATTCCTGGGATGTCAGGACTGTCTTATGAAGAAAGACTGGATAGACTTGGTTTATACTCTCTAGAATTTAGGAGATTGAGAGGGGATCTTATAGAAACTTACAAAATTCTTAAGGGGTTGGACAGGCTAGATGCAGGAAGATTGCTCCCGATGTTGGGGAAGTCCAGGACAAGGGGTCACAGCTTAAGGATAAGGGGGAAATCCTTTAAAACCGAGATGAGAAGAACTTTTTTCACACAGAGAGTGGTGAATCTCTGGAACTCTCTGCCACAGAGGGTAGTCGAGGCCAGTTCATTGGCTATATTTAAGAGGGAGCTAGATGTGGCCCTTGTGGCTAAAGGGATCAGAGGGTATGGAGAGAAGGCAGGTACGGGATACTGAGTTGGATGATCAGCCATGATCATATTGAATGGCGGTGCAGGCTCGAAGGGCCGAATGGCCTACTCCTGCACCTAATTTCTATGTTTCTATGTTTCTATGTTTACAATGTGTATGTCTGGTTTGCATTCATCCAATCCATTCCATGCAATCTGCACCTAATTGTCAGGAACTGCAAATTATTCATTCTCTTCCTGCAGCTCTTATCTAGGCTCTAGACGAACTGGCACCATTCTGCAGCTTGTCCTATTTCTGCAGAAGGCACATTTAAATTGACCAAATGGCTTAGCAGCCCAGAAGCCTTTACTCAATTTTAGTGTCCTGGTCTCTCCAATTTGGCCAGAATTAACATACAATCTAACCATTAATACTGCACAGGTGATAAGTAGGCCAACCACAAACACTCAGTAGATATCTTTAATTTAATGAGGACTTCCATGTTGAAATGATGCAGTCATCAAAGTTCAATCCAGACACCATCCTGCATCTTTTGTGATCTTTGCTATCTTTTTTTGAGCTGGAACTGTTAGTTTACAATTATTTCATAGAAGGCTGAAAGAGTTTCATCTTATCTTTTGAAACTTTAGCAAATTAACGTGTGATGGATTTTCACTTAAACACCAAATTGTTCCATCACCACACTGGAAATGTTGAATTCATTCAGAAGTTAGATTAGTGTTGGAGTGAATTATGAAATCATTTCTTGACTCTTGCCTCATGCAATACATTGTCATAAATTAGAATTAGATAAATTCCTAATTTCTATAGCTTTCTGCCTTTAGGCTTTTTTGTATTCTTTTAGCTGCTTTGGTTCAGCTGCTTCAACTGTTCCATAGGTTGTATTTCTGCTGAACTATTGAGTGCATGAATGCATTTTAAATGATAAGTTTCAAATGTAAAAGTTCTTGTCAGCAACGCAAGCTAGTTTTTCCTTTTCATTTTTCATGAACAATGCAGCACCGTAATGACAGAAATGAAATATAATAAAGCAATCTTTGGAAAATTATAAGGCATGCTGATTGTATTTTTTTTCCATTCCTAAAAAAAATATTGGAAGATAAACCAAAAAAGATTGGAGGCTTCAAGAAATAATATTATGCATCTAGGTTTGCATGTTTAATTATTAATTTTGTTATGTAAGTAAACACACGTTCACTCTAATTGTAATTCATGACACAAGGGGTTCAGCGATCTTGCTGGCAGTATTGATATTAAGATATTGTGTCATTTTATTGCAACTAAGACAGTTTTGAAAAACGTATGAGCAATGACTCCAATGTCATCACTTGTATGTTGTGCCTATTGTCACATTGAAGAATAGGTGATGTTCCATGTGTATACAGATAAAGCAAACAGAATTAAATTTATACAGCACTTCATGTTTCACATCAGATTCTTACCAAGTCTCATTGATTGTTGGGAAATAGTGAGAACCTTTTGAAATGTGATATTATTTTCTTATTGGAGGAAGAGGAATACTCTTTTTACTTTATATTGAATAAATAAATAAATAACTTGCCCGTGTGAACTCTGGATTGTTAAAAATGTACCTGATCATGCACCTGGGCACAACCATTGTTTCTTTCATTGAACATGAATAAACCAGGATGCGCGCTGTCCCGCCAAGTCATTTTGGAGGTCAGTCAAGATTCAAGCACGTTGTTGCATTTTCTGGGATTACATATAGGCCAAAATGCACCTGGCTGGTGGCTTTCTTCCCCAGAGATCAGGGAACCAATGCATTTTTACCTCAATCCAATTGATTGCAAACATAACATTAGCAGTAGGAGTTGGTCATTCCCCACTAAAAATTCCTCGACCAAATGGTAAAATCATGATTGATCTGATTGTAACTTGAAGTCCACTTTCCTCTCTACCTGAGATAACCTTTCAACCCTTTGCTTATCAAGTATGTATCTACTTTTGTCTTAAAAAATATTCAACTACTTTGTTTCCCCTGCCTTTTGAGTGACCTTTCAATCTTTGAGCCAGCACTGCCATTCAATATGATCATGGCTGATCATCTAAAATCAGTACCCCATTCCTGCTTTTTCCCCATATCCCTTGATTCCTTTAGTCCTAAGAACTAAATCTAACTCTCTCTTGAAAACATCCAGTGAATTGGCCTCCACTGCCTTCTGTGGCAGAGAATGCCACAGATTCACAACTCTCTGGGTGAAGAAGTTTTTCCTCACCTCAATCCTAAATGGCCTACCCCTTATTCGTAAACTGTGACCCCTGGTTCTGGACTCCCCCAACATCGGGAACATTGCCTGTCCAATCCTCTAAGAATTGTATATGTTTCTATAAGATCCCCTCTCATCGTTCTAAATTCCAGTGAATGCAAGCCCAGTCGACCCATTCTTTCATCATATGTCAGTCCCGCCCTCCTGGGAATTAACCTCGTGATTAACCTCGTGAACCTATGCTGCACTCCCTCCATAGCAATAATGTCCTTCCCCAAATTAGGAGACCAAAATTGCACACAATACTCCAGGTGCGGTCTCACCAAGGCCCTGTACAACTGCAGTAGGACCTCCTTGCTCCTAAACTCAAATCCTCTCGCAATGAAAGCCAACATGCCATTAGCTTTCTTCACTGCCTGCTTTATCTGCATGCTTACTTTTTGTGACTGATGTACAAGCACACCCAGGTCTCGTTGCACCTCTCCTTTTCCTAATCTGACACCATTCAGATAATAATCTGCCTTCCTGTTCTTGCCACTAAAGTGGATAACCTCACATTAATCCAAAATGTCTCTACCCAAAACGTCACCCATTCCTTCTTTCCAGAGATGCTGCCTGTCCCGCTGAGTTACTCCAGAACTTTGTATCTATCTCCCTACTTTGATATTCAATTACCCTATTAATAAATGAATATGTTCTGTTAGCTTTTCCAACTTTACAATACCTGAATACTGCCCTTTTGTAATTCACAGGAACATTGAGAGGCTTCTGCTTCTCCAAGTCCCATCATTTATAAACTGTTTTATTCAACATGGACAATTTCACATTTTTCCATATTATACGACATTTGCCAGATCTTTGCTCAATCAGTTAACCTATTCAAGCAACCAATATATGAACTCTTTATACTAGATTTGCAATTTATTCATATTTCATCTCCGTGCCTACTATGTCTGTACAACAACCACTAAGTTTAGGAAAAATAGTTGGATCCAGGAGAAATTTGAATACTTTGCCAACCTCATGCTCTCTTAATTGCTTTCTGCACTATGATTACCATGAGGACTCACACCTCGCAGATACCTCATTATCCTCATTAAGAGATAAATGGCCCAAATATTCATCTGCTTGCAAAAGGAATGTGACCTGTGGAGATGCAACAGGAACTGGAACTGGTCCAAGTCACAATTTGTATCTTCCTCAAATTCCAGTGAAGGTGATCTGTAGGAAGTTTATGATCTGAAATAGGCCTGAAGCAATTTCATCTGAAATAATAAAAAACAATAAGGAAATAAAACATGAACCCTGCAAATCTAAAAAAAATATCCATTCCAGTGGGAACAAATATATATATTTGTATTTTTATGTGAAAACAAATTCGCAATTGAAAACTGAAAGAAAACAAAGGCCCTTCATATTATTTCATAAAACAAATACAAGTGAAACATATTAATAGATTAATCATAGTCAAAGTTCAAGACTCAGTGTGTGAAGTGTGTTTTATCGTCATCTGTCCCAGACAGAACAATGAATTCTTACTTGCAGCAGCACAACAGAATATGTAAACAGTGTACCCTGTAAACATTATAATAAATGGGAAAAATGGTTCCGTATGTATATATATATGTGTGTGCATGGGCATGTATATAAAGAAATAAATAAATCCATGTTTATTTATTTATTTATATACATGCACACACATAAACACAAACAAACAATAACAGTGCAAAAAACAAAACCGATGCACTCAAGTCTATGTAGTTCAGAGCTTATTTGGAGATTATAGTGTTTAATAGCTTGAGGCTACAGAGGAGAACCTGTTCCTGAACCTGGAGCCTACTGCTGGGTAATATGAATCCCCAAAAAATGAATAATCTAAAAATTCAAATTGAGCAGCATAGATACTTTATCAATGTCATATCTTGATGTTGAATTATGAAAGAAGAAACCTACATTTAATACATTTAATTGATGTGCTCTCATGTAGAGTCAAGATACAAAAATGTTGCTACATGTAACTGTGGGGTTAATCTGCAGATTAGTTAATTGACCATTCTGGAAAAAGATGAAACCTAGAAGTGATATGTAAAAATTATCTCAGTAGGTAGCGGCAAAAAATATAAGCAGAACAAAATAATGGAATAATGGTTAAAACAATTTGTAAGATGGTCATAATCACAAGAATTTGAGATGAATGATGAAGAACTTAAGGGGGTTCCCAATCTAGATATAATCAAATGGAAACTGGAATAAGTGGGCATTTTGATTTTATATTATTGTAACATTAATGTCCCTTTAAGTCTCCTGAAAATTGTGAACATTGGAAGAGTGAATCTAGAAATGGTTTGGGAGAAAATGCAATTAAATAACAACATAAAGAAGATAGGGGAGAAATTGACATACAGTAAGAATCATTCCCCTCAGTTCCTCAAACATGGAATTTAGATTCACCAGATCATAAAGTTGTCACAGCACAGAAGCAGGTCATTTGGTGTATTGATTCTGTGCTGGGTCCTCAGAGAGCAATCCTGTCAGTCCCATTCCCCTGTACTTTCCCTGGAGCGCTGCAGATTATTTTCTCTCAAATGCCTCACCAATTCCCTTTAGAAAACTTCCATTAGCTGGTTCCACCACCGTTTTGGGAGTGAGTTCCATGTCGCAACTAATCTCAGCACAAATGCTTTTTCCTCACATATGCTTTGTATCTTTGTCTACAATTTTAAATTGGTATCCCCAAATATGGTTACCGGATCTTGAAACAAACACGCATAATAATTAACATTTTAATTGTCCACAAATTTTAATTTGTGTCCTGAAATATGTGCCCTAGTCCTTGAAGCACCACTAATGAAAGCAGGTTAATAACTACCATTTTATGGCCTATCATTTACTTTCCCCAAAGTTAGTTCTAGGTTTTTCTTTTTTCTTTTGCTATAGCAGTAATTTGATCAGAATATGTGCTTTCATGCATACACATGCTTGGGAACAGCATTCTCCTGTAACATCAGCAAGCAACAGCAAGAATAATAATATTGCATACTTCAAAACTTGTGATTACAATTGTTGGTAATATTGGTGCATTTCTAAAAATATCAACAATGAAAATATTCTTCAATTTTTCATTCCTTGAAATTAAAATTGAATAATATTAAAACATTGGTAGGGAACACTGAGTTTAAATCATATGTGAATTTTGGTATATTAACATTCTGCTAAAATGTTGAATATATGCCAAAGAGGACATTCATAATTTGAAGAAAAAGTCTGAAGAAGGGCCCTGGCCCAAAATGTCATCCATCCTTCAGAGATAGATGGCATACTCCAGAGATGCTGCCTGACCAGCTGAGTTACTCCAGCAACTCTATCTTCATTCATAACTTGGAGTTGATGAAAGTTAGAAACACTACTGGAATAAGAAGAACATTTTTTCTACTTTATGATGGTAGCATAATTTAACTTTCTAATCAGATGGAGGTGGTTATTCTAAAATTGAGGTATCAAAGTAATTCTGTACAAGGAACTGGTGGCATTGAATTAATAACATTGTACAGCTAGCTGCATGATCAACAAGACCTTGTCCTTCAGTGTAAGGTTTTTAAATGAAAAGTAACTACTCAATTTGAATTAGTGTTACATTTTTCATATTCATAAGGTGCACGGTAGACTGAAAAGATTAAACATTTATTTAGATTATAATGCGGTAATTACATATAATATTGACAATAATTATGTCAAACCATTTTTACATTCTCTCCAGGCAGCCTTGCTTTATTCGACGCCATATGCTGCTTGTAAGAGCAGAATGGATATTACAATGCTATCTGAACTAATAATTTTATCATGCATCCTCCATTCCATTGTCGCAGATTGTAAACCATTATTAAACAGCATTTCATTCCCTGGTTTTCGGTAAATGATGATTAACATTTTCATTCCACCACTGCGAACAGAATTGCTTCTAATAAAACAGTTATTTCAGTAAGCTATTACTTATGGATTTCCTGTGAGAAATCATTTAAGAGAAACGTGACAGAAATGAATTATTAATTCGATTTTACACAAAGAATCAACAAAAAGACAGCTTGCAAGCTGTAGACTATTTCATTTTGCCATTTAATGAAGATCAAATGTGTCTCCGTTTTGTGCAACTCAATTTAATTTAAAGTGAAAGCTGAATTATAAAGAAAAGAGGCAGCTTCAAGCAGCTGGTGGAGAAATCAATTTTGAGGCAGCAAGGAGGCACAGTTAAATGACACAGTTGTAGCCCAGATGATTATGCCAAGACTGGAGGAGGAACAGCAACAACTAAATGATCTCCTTTTGCATTCTTGTTTGGTAATCACAAACAATTCACAAAAGCCAAAACTAAAATTAATATTCTCTTCAAGTTGTGTATACAATAAAATAACACAACGCTTTTCATTCTGTAAGTGAAGCAATAGCATGAAGGGCTTCAATAAGTGATGCTCTCAGGTCTTTCGGTGATGGCTAAGTGGGAGATTAGTATTACAGGACAGGAAAATATGGTTTAACGATATGTTACATTATAAAGATATAATATACCTGATGCCTTGTACCGTATTTTTGTTTTTGTGATCTCATCTTCCTCCTGATTCTGATCACAAATGCAATAACGTCCCTTTGGTGAACAAACATAATTAATGCGCTTCAACTATGCCGTGTCTCAAACAACACAGAGAGGAAAGACAAATGTTTTAAGATGATGTAGCTGAGGGAAAGATTGTGAAGATAATGTCTCTACATGAACCAGGGAAAAGTATGCTTTTTGGGTTCTGTTTAAGGAGCTGTTGAGATGTTGAAGGCATTAAACAGAATCCATTTCAATATTAGACCCAAAGTCCTGGAGTAACAGCGGCTCAAACCACATTGCTGGAGAGCATGGATTATGGTGAAGGGGGGAGAAAGCGGTAAAAGAGGTAGGGACAGTGCAAAGACTGGCTGGTGAGAGGTGCATACAGGTGAAGGGGCTTTGGTTGGACAAAGATCTGAGATGAAAAGGACTAAGGTGAGGGGATAATGTTAGAAGGAATATAAATGGAAGGGTTAAGGGGGTGGTTTGGCGAGAAATGGGTGTGAATCCAGGTGGGGTACAGGTAATAGATAAGTTTAAAAAAGGGGAGGAAGAAGGTGCGAAGGTTGTTTGTAGGTTCGTTAGTTACCTAAAATTGGAGAATTCAATATTCATGCTATTAGGTTGTAAGGTGCCCAAGCGAAATATGTGGTGCTGTTCCTCCAGTTTGCATGTGGTCTCTGTTAATGGAGGAGCCCCAGGACAGAAAAGTCAGTATGGGAATGAGAACAGAGTTAAATTGGTTAGCAACCGGCAGATCCAGCAAGCCTAATAAAGGGCTTCAATTTGTGATTCTCTCAGGTCTTTCAGTGACGGATAAGTGGGATATAATAACCACTAGACAGCAAAATATGCTTTAACAATATGTCAAATTGTAAATGTATAATATACCTGATGGCTCTCCTATTTGTTTTAATTGTGAATGCATTATCATAGAAACATAGAAACAGAAAATAGGTGTAGGAGCAGGCCATTCGGCCCTTCGAGCCAGCGCCGCCATTCAATATGCAGCGTAGGTTCACCAGCTTAAATCCCGGGATGGCGGGACTGACATATGATGAAAGAATGGGTCAACTAGGCTTGTATTCACTGGAATTTAAAAGGATGAGAGGGAATCTGATAGAAACATATAAAATTCTTAAAGAGCTATATCTAACTCTCTCTTAAATAGAGCCAGTGAATTGGCCTCCACTGCCTTCTGTGGCAGAGAATTCCATAGATTCACAACTCTCTGGGTGAAAAAGCTTTTCCACATCTCAGTCCTAAATGGTCTAACCCTTATTCTCAAACTGTGGCCCCCTGATTCTGGACTCCCCCAACATTAGGAACATTTTTCCTACATCTAGCCTGTCCAATCCATCAATAATTTTATATGTTTCTATAAGATATCCTCTCATCCTTCTAAATTCCAGTGATCCCGCCATCCCGGGAATTAACCTGGTGAACCTACTCCCTCAATAGCAAGAATGTCCTTCCTCAAATTAGGAGATCAAAACTGCACACAGTACTCCAGATGTGGTCTCACTGCAGTAAGACCTCCTTGCTCCTATACTCAAATCCTCTCGCTATGAAGGCCAACATGCCATTTGCTTTCTTTACTGCCTGCTGTACCTGCATGCTTACTTTCAGTGACTGATGTACAAGGACAGCCAGGTCTCGTTGTCCCTTTTCCGAATCTGACACCATTCGGATAATAATCTGCCTTCCTCACATTTATCCAAATTATATTGCATCTGCCATGCATCTGCCCACTCACCCAACCTATCCAAGTCACCCTGCAGCCTCATAACATCCTCCTCGCAGCTCACACTGCCACCCAGCTTTGTGTCATCTGCATACTTGGAGATGTTATCAATCAATTGCATTTTTTCCCTTAGGATTTCATAACATCCTTCTCTTTAATTGAGTATGATGCAGAATTTTGTTTCCCAGGTTGCTCCAAAGCACATTTCACCTAAAAAAAACCAAGGTGCTGCACAGGGAAATGGAAATGGGATCCCTGCGTCTCTCAATACACAACATAAGTGACTGTTTGGGACACATGCCTTGTTGCGTTGCTTCATCTTGCTGACTTTTATTTGCATTATTACAATTCCCAGAAAAGTTACCACATTTCCTTTTGATCCTCCTTGTACAGTTTGCATGCCTCTTACTTATTTTTTTAAATGTTGTGATTTCATCTACCTCCTGTTTCTGATCACAAATGCAACAACTTTCCATTGGTGAACAAATGTAATTTATGAGTTTCAACCGTGCTGTGTCTCAAACAATAGAGAGGAAAGACAGATATTTTAGGATGATGTAGCTGAGAGAAAGATTGTGAAGATAAGGTCTCAAAATGAACGAGGGAAAAAGTATCTTCGTTGGGTTCTGTTTAAAGAGCCAACAGGAGGCTCTTTGCTGAGGTGCTGAAGGCATTAGACAGAATCCACATCAATGTTATTAATTCATGTTGATCGGTGACTTGATTGTGAATTAGGATCTGATAGATGTCTCACTCTGTTGTTTCTTTTGGCCTTGTTGTAGTTGAGGTTATGTGCTGGGTGCTGGTGTAAAAGTAATGTTGGTAAATAGGTCTAGTTTATCCTATTGGTTGCACATATTGCTGCCAGGACATGCTAATGATAAATGAAGTAGATATTGAGATAGGTGGCAGAGTTACCAGTGATTCAAACATCTCTTTATTGAGAATGCAGTTTCTTGTAACTTTACGCCTTAAGGCAAATTCTAAATTTTCTTGCCCAGCAGAATTCAGTCATGTAGATGGTGGAAAGGCTATGACGGCTAAAAAGATTCTATCCAAAGTTCACAAATCTTGCACAATCTTGCAGCCACTATGTTAATATATCTAATCGAGTATTGCTTCTGATCAGTGGGGATCTCCAAGATATCAAGTGAAGTCGCGTTGCTACTGTTGTTGAATATCAGATTGAAATAATTGTCTTTCTCTTCATATTATTACTTGACACAGGGGAGAATATTTATCTGACATTATCTAAAGCCTGTTTTTTTTGTGCAAATCCTGTTTTGTTCTAAAAAGAATTGTCAACAAAGCTGAATATTGTAAAACTCCTCACCAAAACAAAAATACAATCCTGGTATTTAATAGGTGGTTACTGAAAATGTTGCTTGATTGTAGCGCTGGGGTAGCTCCTCTGAGGAACGGTGATTTGTACTTGCATTCTCTAACCATTCATGTTTGTGGACAGAAAATAATTTATGGCTCAGAGATTAATTTGTATTTCTACCAATCTAAGCTTTTTTTTTCACAATGTTGAATTTGTTCCTCAAATTTACGTAACTTTACTTCAACTTGAGCTTTGTGCATTGTTGCAATTACATTAGACATTGCCTTTCTCTAATTGCCCCTGAGGGAAGGCTATGGGTTTTCATTTTGAACTGCGGTATTCTGTGTGGTCAACTTGCTTCCATAATGAACTTACACAGCTCCCTCTTTAAACATCCAATGTTAACCTCTTACCCTTGGTATGGTATGGTAGTTTATTTGTCACATGTACAGTGAAATTCTTGTATACAGTTCAGTACAAGTATCACTATACATAAGCACTTAGATATATATTAGATAAGCATTTCAGATGCAGTACAAGTGTATAGCAGTAGTACACTGAGACTGTATACAGAGTCACCAGATTCATGCCATTTTCAAGTCCCAATGTTGTAAGTGCAGGATCTTGATCTGATCATGAAGGTCATAAGGTCATAAGTGATAGTAGAATTAGTCCATTTGGCCCATCAAGTCTACTCCGCAATTCAATCATGGCTGATCTATCTCTCCCTCCTAAGCCCATTCTCCTACTTTATCCCCACAATCTCTGACAACTGTACTAATTAGAAATCTATCTATATCTGCCATAAAAATATCCACTGACGGCCTCTAAACCCTTCAGTGGGAAATAATTCCACAGATTCACCACCTTCTGACTAAAGAAATTTCTCCTCATCTCCTTCGTAAAAGGTCAGTTGCATTGCAGGGTGGCATTGCAGGGTTGGCCTGGCCTGGCCTGGCCTGACCAAGCGTAGCCGTGGTGTCCACCGCCACTGCTCCACCACTGCAGGCCACGTCCATTCCACATGTTCGGCCTCTTGGAGCGGCACCCATTTCAGCCGAGCCTTTGACAATTTTCCATCTGTGGAGTGCTGCTATGTAAGCTGCTGCTATGGGATAAAAAATAAAATATATTACTTTCTTGACATGTGTACATAATGATGTTAGGGTGTCATAGAATTATTATGCAATTGGGGTCCATTCAGCCTAAATACCAGATTCTAGTTGAGTCGACATATCCCCAATACTTTCCCCATTGCTGTGCAAATTATCAGCTAGTCAAGGGTTTTCCTTGCAAGTAGCAACAGCGACAGATGTGTAGCAGAGAGAGATCTCAGGCCTGTAGACTACTTTTGTCCAAACATCCGTCAATTTAGTTTATTGTCACGTGTACCGAGGTACAGTGAAAAGCTTTTGTTGCATACTAACCAGTCAACAGAAAGACAATGTATGATTACAATCAATCCATTTACAATGTATAGCTACGTGATAAGGGGATAAGATTTATTGCAAGGTAAAGCCAGTAAAATTTGATCAAGAATAGTTTGATGGTAACCAAAGTAGATAGTAGTTCAGCACTGCTCTCTGGTTGTGGTAGGATGATTCAGTTGCCTGATAACAGCTGGGAATAAACTGTCCCTGAATCCGGTGTTGTGCGTTTTCACACTACTGTGCTGGTGAGCTAGGAAGTAGAGGCGTTGGTGTGCTCTCCCCTTTGCCCTCCCCTTGTGAGAACACAACAAGCACCTATCCTTTGCAGCCATTGTCACACTGAGCAGGCAGAGCCTCTGCACTATCACTGCTTTTGCCTGATGGGAGAGGGGGGGAAGAGGGAGTGGCCAGGGTGCGAATCGTCCTTGATTATGCTGCTGTCCTTGCTGAGGCAGCATGAGGCATAAATGGAGTCAATAGAAGGGAGGTTGGTTTGTGTGATGGTCTTGGCAGACAATTTGCTGCAATGTCTTGTGGTCTTGGATGAAGCTGTTCCCAAACTAAGCTGTGATGCATCCTGACAAAATGTTTTCTATGGTACAGAAAGATATTAATTGGCTTGTTGGAAGGTGACACGTGTGACTGAGTGCACCTTCCATTTCCAGTGGAGATAAATAGTCTGGTGGCTGCATTAGCAAGTAAGTGGCTGGAAAATGGATTTAATTTCAGTCAAGTGTGAGGTTAAACATGTGGGGAGGTGAAATAATGAAAATATGTGATAAATAGAATTACACTGAGAATGTAGAGCAATAGAAAGTCCTGGATCCATAGGTCACTGACGTTATCAGGTGATGAAGAATGGTGGGGAGGCAGGCTGCAATGCTAGAAAGGTTTGATAACATGAGATAATTTATGATAATTTATGAGGAAATTGCCACAGTCGGAGAATTATGGTTGTAAGAAGAGAATGGGGGTAAGGTTTTATTTAGAGCAAGAATACTGAAGGGACAGTTAATTAACAATAGACAAGACCTCGAATTAAAAACGTATTTACCCTGACAGCTTGAGGATATGATAGGTAGAAGGATTGTAGGAATAATTTTTATCAACCTAATGGCAATGAAGGTCGGTATTATTTACCTCTAAGAGGAGAGGCAGTAAATATCATCAGGTATTGTATATTGTATGATAATTCTTTTATATATATTTGTACTTATAAAAAATATATACAAGAAATACAGTACAAGAGGTACAGGTCAAAAAAATATTGTTGGGCACCAGAAGACCCACACCCTTTAAGATTAGGGATTGAGAGTTGAGAGTAGAATTAACCTAATAAGATCCTTTTTGTTTGCTATGGACACCCTGCACTGAATGGCCTCCTCCTTAAACATGGTTTCCTTTGATTTTGCGATCACAGTTTAGCACTGATCCAGTTTGATTTCTTGAGGTCAGCCTTAACAACATATTTTAGCAAGCTGAGGAAAACTGAAAAGTCAGTGTGTCCTAGAGACTTTTGTGTTTCCAGTGCAGATAAATAAGCTTGCACAAACGGGTAAGTGGGTGACACGGTGTCACCTCTGTTATTGGGAAATGTAATGCTGCGATTCAACAAAAAAATTTTTGCATACAGATCGGTAAAGTATTACTATACATTAGCACAGTTTTCATCAGTTTATAACTTCAAAGAGCAGAATAAGGCCATTCAGCCCATCAAGTCTACTCAGCCATTCAATCATGGCCGATCTATCTTACCCTCTCAACCCCCTTCACCCCATAACCCCTGACACCCATACTAATCAAAAATCTGTCATTCTCTACATTAAAAATATCCATTGGCTTGGCCCCGACAGTCGTCTGTGGCAATGAATTCCAGGGGCCAGGCTCAGAGGCTTCCTTAGTCATAGTCATAGAGTGATACTGAGAGGAAAGAGGCCCTTTGGCCTAACTTGCCCACACCGGCCAACGAGTCCCAGCTACATTAGTCACACCTGGCAGCATTTGGTCCATACCCCTCCAAACCTGTCCTATCCATGTAGGATCCTTCTCGAGGATGGGCTGCACAGCTCCATAGTGGAAGAGTCAGGCCTGCTGCTGGGCGATAGACACGTCACCAAGGCTTGCCAGTTGTCGACCAGTTAAATGAAAAGGCATTGCGCTTGCTCACTGCTCAGTTCAGTTCATATTCACAACATACAGTTCAATGTGTGGCAAAGTAATACATTTTTATATATCATTATATAAAATAATTACATTAACAAAATCTGATTTAATGTCATTGAATTGTTATTGCAATATCTTTAGCAGTGATGGAATAGTTCAAGGAAAAATAAATAAATGGGAAAGTCAACTGGAGAAGAAATTATTTAAGTCAGTTGAACAAATATCAGCCTCAGTTATATCAAAAGCAAGGCCTAGCAGGTAAAACAAAAAATAAGGAATTGCAAAGCCTTCAAAGACAGTCATCTAAATATTCTATCATGTAGCGCTATCTTTTACTTTGTGTGATGGTAGTGATTATTCAGAAATTAGATGCAGATTCCCCCATGTATGTACACTCGGAGATCACTAGGCAGCAGGCAGCAGGCAGCGTGAATTGTCCGGGCTGGGGTACGGGTGGGATTTAACCCTGTGTGTGTGTGTGTCTGTCTGTCTGTCTGTGTCTGTCTGTCTGTGTGTCTGTGTGTGTGTGTGTGTGTGTGTGTGTGTGTGTGTGTGTGTGTGTGTGTGTGTGTGTGTGTGTGTGTGTGTGTGTGTGGCTGTGTGTGTGTGTGTGTTTCTGCAGCTCACGGAGCAGAGTCAGAATGAGAAACACTGCTCGGCTCTTACACACACACTCGTGGAGTGAACTGTAGATATAAACGTGGCTGGGGGTAGTGGGGGGGAGAGAGAGAGAGGGAGAGAGAGAGAGAGAGAGAGGGGGGGGGAGAGGGAGAGAGAGGGAAAGAGGGGGGAGAGAATTGGAGAGAGAAGGGGGGCGAGAGAGAGAGAGAGATAGAGAGAGAGGGAGAGAGAGAGAGAGGGAGAGAGAGAGGAGAGAATTGGAGAGAGAAGGGGAGAGAGAGACAGAGAGAGACAGAGAGAGACAGAGAGAGACAGAGAGAGACAGAGAGAGACAGAGAGAGACAGAGAGAGACAGAGAGAGACAGAGAGAGACAGAGAGAGACAGAGAGAGACAGAGAGAGACAGAGAGAGACAGAGAGAGACAGAGAGAGAGAGAGAGAGAGAGAGAGAGAGAGAGAGAGAGAGAGAGAGAGAGAGAGAGAGAGAGAGAGAGAGAGAGAGAGAGAGAGAGAGAGAGAGAGAGAGAGAGAGAGAGAGAGGGGAGAGAGAGGGGAGAGAGAGAGGAGAGAGGAAGAGAGGAAGAGAGGAAGAGGGGAAGAGAGAGAGAGAGAGAGAGAGAGAGAGAGAGAGAGAGAGAGAGAGAGAGAGAGAGAGAGAGAGAGAGAGAGTTCTCCCTTCTGCCTCACCACCACTGTTGGCTGCCCTTTGTGAGGTGATTGGAGACCAAAACCAGTTACCCTTTAGATATCCCTCTGCACCCCATCTCCCTCTCCCTACCTCTCCCTACCTCTCACTATCTCACTCTCCCTCCCCCTCCCCCTCCTTCTTTAGAGTGGGTGGGATGAGGGAAGGAAGGGGGGAGAGGGCGGAGGGGAGAGAGGAGTGTGCCTTGCTTGGTGGAGAAGAGGGATGTGGGAACGCTGTACACAGGTGGTGACTCGCTCTCACACTGGGTTCCCCCGTCATTGCGCAGTCTATCTGACTCCCTGCACCCTCCCCCCACCCCCCCCTCCCCACCCCTGACTAGAGGTCAAAGCCTCAGAATTAAAGGATGTTCTTTTAGGAAGGCGGTGAGGAGAAATGTCTTTAGACAGAGGGTGATGAATCTGTGGAATTCTTTGTTACAGAGGGCTGTGGAGGCCAAGTCAGTGGATATTTTTAAAGCAGAGATAGATAGATTCTTGTTTAGTGCGGGTGTCAGGGGTTATGGGGAGAAGGCGGCAGAATGGGGTTAGGAGGGAGAGATAGATCAGGCATGATCGAATGGCGGAGTAGACTTGATGGGCCGGATGGCCTAATTCTGCTCCTATCAATTATGAACTTATGAACAAGTATTAATGACGCAGCGATCCTTTGAATACAATTCACGCGGCGTCATTAACACTTGTTCAAAACAGAATTACATTTACTGAGGAATGTAGATCGATGCATTGATGACACATTGAGAATTTCTTAAAACTCACCATCATGATTGAGGACTTCTTCTTGGTGAGCTTCTTGGTCTGCAGCAGGTTAGTCATTCAATTTACCTACCGACCCACGTTGTGCCTCTCTGTCTTTCGCTATCTCCCTCCCTCTCTCGCACGCTCTCTCCCTCCCGCTCCCCATCTTGTCTCTCTCTAGCTCTCGCGGCATTCCCGGAATCATTGACGTTTTGCGGTAGACAAAAATGCTGGAGAAACTTAGCGGGTGAGGCAGCATCTATGGAGCGAAGGAAATATGCAACTTTTCGGGTTGAAACCCTTCTTCAGACCCGGCCCGAAACGTTGGCTATTTCCTTCGCTCCATAGATGCTGCCTCAAGCCCTGTCCCACTGTGCGAGTTCAACCAAGAGCTCTCCCGAGTTTAAAATCTCTGTGTAGCATCTCTGTCCCTATCTTCAAACTCCCACTTTGAAATAAAATACAACTTTCGACTTAAAAATTTCGCAGCAGGATTGCGATTAGTCGATTCCCACGCATTTTCAATCATCGTTCGATTCAGTGTAATTTTCACACCTGGTTGATATAGATTTTTTTAAAGATACAGTACATTACAATAAATTGTTTCAAGCATACCCGGTACTAAACGTACGAACATTAAGGTGGTTACTGATGTTACAAACGGTTATAAATGAATATAATTTCAAAGTGAAATAGGAGATTTCCGTGGAAAGTATATTTAACCAGAATATGGTGAGGTCACTGCAAAATACTCACTTAAAACTATACGCCGTCAACTCAGGATTGTTTCTTAGCCCTCTGACGGGTGTTTCAATCTCACCTCGTAGCTCGCTGTTAATCGATTCATAGCAATTAATTTTAATTCCTAGTCCGTATCGAACTTCTCCAAATGCAAATGCTTCAAGTTACGCTTCTTGTGTGGTGGTAGGGGGGGGGGGGGGGGGCGATGCTAGGATAAAATACCATATATTTGCATTTATATAGCGATCCTGCTGCGAATTTTTTAAGTCGAAAGTTGTATTTTATTTCAAAGTGGGAATTAGAAGATAGGGACAGAGATGCTACACAGAGATTTTGATAGGAAGGAAATGTTACAGCAGCTGAGTAAAAGATTGGTCAAATGGTAGGTTCAATGAAGATCAGGCGAGGGGGATTGGGGGTGGGGGTGGGGGAAAAGTATCTATAGCTTGGGACTTGCCTAATGAGTACTGAAATGGATTCATTCCACACCAAATTTCTTAGACAATAATACCTTTTATGCAATTATCACAACATTTTGCTGGATATGGATCAACGGACTCTGTATGGTACATGTTCGTAAATTAGTAAAACAAATGTTCTTCTTTAAGTACTGTTTCTGGGATGGGGTGACTGATAACAAATAACCTACATTCTATATTTTGTCATAATGTGGCTGAAACAATGGCATATTTTGTGATATTTATTGAGATAGAAAGATACAACTGAGTTTAGGCAAGATATTACCTTGCAGCTCTAAAGTGGGAATCAGGTGTAAAAGGACAGCGCTGCTGGGGGGAGGGGTTCCTTTCAGAGCGTGTGGGTAGTCTGTCCAGGGGTAAAGTTGCAGGGAGGGCAGGAGCGTTGAGAAGGAGGGGGTCGGCCGTGGATCATCCAGCTCAAGAGCGGGTCAGCAGGCGATGGATAACAGGACAGCGGGCGGTGGAGCTTACTCCATATGTCAGTGCGAGTAACCTCAATTGATCTCTTGTTCGCGCTGACACAGGAGTAAGCTCCACTGCCCGCTGTGATGTTATCCATCACCCGCTAACCCACTCCGCTCTATGATCTTTGTTCTTGAGCTGGTCCCCTCACTGTTCAGACAGAGAGCACTGCCAGAGGTGAGAGGGCCGGCAGACGGCGCTGAGATGGCAGTCGGTTCCGCTGTCCGGTGATGGAGGCCGCTCATAGCCACGCGAGCTGCTTCCCTCCCCGACCACAATGCGGTAGCTCCGCGCCCGGAGCGCCGCGGCAGTGGTGAGTGAGTGAGTTACTGGCATGAACCCGACCCCCTCCTTCTCAACGCTCCTGCCCTCCCCGCAACTTTACTCCAGGCTAGACTCCCCACACGCTGTGAAAGGAACTCTCCCCCGAATTGGTCCCTTGATAAGTTGAACTGGTATTGTCATTCAATAAGATGACAATTGATTCAACTTGTCCCGGTGTGCTCCCGTTTTTCCCACCATCTTTCCACCTGCCGTCACCCTCCACCCATTCAGTAATTCAGAAAGAAGGAGATTTGGAAGCCGTGGGAAAATTGAATTGTTACTTTATTTATTTTTATTTTTATTTTTACAGAGAGAACAATCTGCGCATGCACGGTTTAAGATTTTTTTTTAAAGCCGACTGACTGTCATATTACTCACGACACGTGACTCATTTATAATTATTTATTTATATTTCTATGAAAATGTTTCCCAATTGGGCCCCGCACCTCCTAAGGCCGGCCCTGGCTGTAGAGTCCTCCTGCCTATATGCAAGAAGAAGGAGTACGGCCAGGGGGTGTGATTTTTCCAAAGTGAGTGCAGGGGATGAAGCGATCAGCATCTTTGATGGTGGAGGAGCAATGGCCAAGAGTATTTGATCCTGCAGGAGACACAACCTGGTTATTGTTAGAAGGTGACTTCCTCAAACTAGGCTTGTTGAAGACCCTGCATAAGATGGGCATGGTGTTGGGATATGGCCTTTGGAGTTTGTTGACCATACCATTCAGTTCCTCCATTACTAACAGCTGTCATCATGGAATCATGGAAACTTTATTGTCATTCACACCTTTTGGTCTGAACGAAATTTCGTTGCCTTGCAGTCATACATATAATAAAATAACAAAACACACAATAAACACAAATTTAACATCCACTTTGTGTTTATTGTGTGTTTTGTTATTTTATTATATGTATGACTGCATATGACTGTCATGATCTTGGAGGTAAAGTCCCTCGGGGGATAGAAGAGATGATATTTCACTTTTAGATGTTCCAGGTGCAGGGAGCAGGAGTTGGACATGTAGACAAGTAGAGTTTATCTTGAGGTAATCCCGGACACGTGAAAGATTGAGGAAACTTTGGCCTGGAGGACTCAGTCTGGAGAGCTTAGGTGAGCCATGTCTCTGTGAAACATAGAACACAGCATTCCCACATATCCCTTTGGTGAAGCAATCTTGCCTGTAAATCCTCAATCTTAATTTCTAGGGACTATACATAGGCCAATAGGATACTAGTGAGGGGTAGGATTGTGGTCTCTGCAGCTTCATTATTTCTTGCAGGCGGCCTGATAATCATGCTTTCAGACACAATGGAGGCCTCGCCAGTGCTTCCAGATACTCGAATCAGTGTCTATGTAGGCGGAAGGGTCAGCGATTCCTCTTCTGTTTTTGATTTCTCTGCTGTCGGGAACTCCATTGTCATCAGGAATTCACAACAACACACTCTATTTAAATGGACTATCAGCCTGTCTGTTCAGGCACTGATTTGTGCTGCTTATTTTAATTTAAGAAGCTTAATATGACGATATTGAATCTTGACCGGTTCTGCTGCTTACAAAATATCACCGCAATCTGTCGCCATTTTGTTTAGAAAGCACAGGAGCCTGAGAAACGTTAACATCCAGGTTCAGAAACATCTTCTTCCCATCGATCACCGCATTCTTGAACCACCCTGCACAACCCTGACCACAACCCTCCCTCAGCACTGAATCACTATAGACTTTGCACTACTATGGTTGCTCCTCACACTTTGATTTTGCATTATAATGTATTTATACTTATTGTTGTTGTTGCATCTAATGTGGCTCCAAGGCTGCAGTCAATGAGAGCTTGATTATTCCAGTTCATATACAGAGCATAAGACAAATAAACACTCTTGTGGACATTACAAAAGTTTCAACCTGGAAGACCTACCCTGTATAGCACAATACCTTAAACATTGTGGTCTTGGAGGGAAGGATGCTCCTCAAACTGTGGATCATCCTGGATAATACAGCTCACCCCCACCATCACACACTGGTCAACCTGAGGAGTACCTTCAGCAACAGACTGGTTCCACCAAGATGCAGCACAGAACACCACAGGAGATCCTTCCCTGTGGCTATCAAACTTTACAACTCCTCCCCCTTCTGTTGTAAGGTAGGCTGAGACTGACTCCCCCTCCCCCCCCCCCAATCTTTGCACATCCCCAAGCCTTTCCACTCATCACTTTAATTTCATGTTTCATGTATGTTGTGTTTTTATGACTGTTGGCAGATCAATTTCCCTCCTGGGATAAATAAAGTTTTATCGTATCATATCATATCGTATCGTACATCATGCACAGTGCAGTATCCCTGCCTGGGAACCTGGCACAATATTGGTCCAGGACCCCAAACATTGGCATGTAGCACAGAAATAGGATCTTCAGCCGATCCTGTACATCAATTCGCCATCTGTACTCATCGCAATTATCAACACTTGGCCCATCGCTTACCTTGACGTTTCAAGTGCTCATCCCGAGATTACTTACATGTCATGAGAATACTTTCACCACCATCTTCCCAGGCTTAACAAAAGTTGCTTGGTGAGTTAAAATTATTCGGCTTTTGGTTAAATCTGTCACTTTTCAATGAAAGGGTACAGATGTGCCCCAATAGCGAGAGATCGCTGGATAGTTATAGATTCAAAGTTAAAAGATGGTAAGAGGAGGCTTATGATAGATGTTAGCTTCATAAGACATCAATAATGCAAGCAGAGATTATGGAGGAGAACTGATAGAGGAATGAAACGGCATTAAAGTGAATGCATGAGAAAAGATAACTGGGAATATTAATGGGAACATTAAACTCTAGAAAACAAAGTTAAAGAACATAAGGGAGATGAGACTGCGGCAGTAAAAAAATACTTTGTATCTCTATTCATAACGGAGAATGCTGCCAATGCTATAACATTGAAGAAGAAGACTTATGAAGAAAAGAAAATAACAGTACAGTTGGCTGTGCTTAAAATAGCAAAGTAATTATTTCAGGTTTAATGGCTCCTGGTTTACTGAAGAAAGTGACATGAAATGGTGAAGCTCTGGCAACTACCTTTCAAATGTCTGTGGGGGAAAAGCTGGTATTAGAGTATTAAGGAATTGGAAATATTACACTCTGAAAAAAGAGGTGAAAAAGTAAATCAAAAAAGCACTGGTCATCCAGTCTCATGTTATCAGTGGGAAAACCTGTGGAGACAATAATCCAAAACAAAATTAATTGTCGCTTGGAAGAACAGTGATTAATATCTGACAGCCAACAGGGATTTGTTAAGGTCAAATTGTGGCTGGCTAATTTTATCGAGTTCTTCGATGAAGTAACATAAAGATTAATGAAGGCAGAGTTGTTGAATGTATGTTGAATTTCAAAGGAGTTTGATAAAGTACCAAGTAATAACCTTTGAGGAAAACTGAAGCCTTACACTTGCTCAGGTCTTGGGAATATAATTTCGAAATTTGTGGATTCAGGTCACAGAGAGAAGTGTTAAATTGGCAGAAACATTAAAGTTTAATGCCAAGAAAGATGAAGTGACTTCCATTGGAATGAAAGATAAGAAGAGGCAGTGTTAACCGAATGGTGAAATAATGCACAGACATATGTAAGTACATCCACAAAAGCTACTTCCTGCCCCCCACCCCTTCCACCCCCAAATCAGTCTGAAAAAGGGTCTTGACCTGAAACCTTGCCTATTTCCTTCGCTCCATAGATGCTGCCTCACCCGCAGAGTTTCTCCAGCATTTTTGTCTACCTCCACGAATCCAATATAACCTTATTCATGTTTACTGGAAATGCTTGGCTGTGCCGAACATAATGACAAGATAAGCGAATCTCGTCTGCCTTCACATGAACCATATCACTCCATCCCCAGCATATCCATGTGCCGATCTGAAAACTTCTTAAATACCACTATCATGTCTGCCTCCACCACCACCCCCTGGCAGCGGGTTCCCAACCACTATGTAAAATAAAGCTGCCCCACACATCTCCTTTAATTTTGCCCCCTTGCCTTTAAGATATGCCCTCTTTGTCCTTTAACTGTTGACTTATTGAATAGCAGACCAAGCTGCACAGCCCACAGGAACCATTCCTTGTCCTATTTCTTCTGTAGCCAGCTTTAGTTTAATACATATTCATTAATACACTGTTTAATTACATTTTGTCTGCATTTGTTGTGCCATATAAATGCAATTTGTTTTTTGTTTGTGAGTTAAGTGTGTGCACAGCAAGATTAATATTTTTGACTACGATTGACAGTGATATACTTTATCTCATTTTCAGATGATAGCTGATAAATATAATCAATCAGTAATTAATTTTAAAGCGATCGGGCAGTAACAAATAAAATTTACCAATCAAGTACATTTAATTGAGCAATTTAACTTTACTAATTTGTGCACAGATAATGTTAAGAGGAATTCAATACATTAATATGGGGCCTGGTATCATTGTGTGAGAGTTATGGTAATTATGTGCTATAGACTTGCTCTCCTTGGTGAATGCATGGAAACTATTCAACTGTGGTTTCATTTTGACCTTATCAATCTTTCTTTAATTTGATTTGAAAGTTAAGTTCAGGACTTGAAATAGACTGTTCTTGGTCATTACATAAGCAAAGACCGGATTTTGTAACTTAATATCTCAATATTCACTTAATTTCCCCTGAGTTCGAGAAGTTGAAGTAGACTTATTTTTCATCATTCTAGCTTTTTTTTTCTGATAATTAAAATGTTATTAATTTCATTAACATTACATCAGACACAAAATCATTTTTGTTTAAAAAGCAGTATCCTTATCATCAGTGTTTAATCATCTCTTTGAAAGGAAACTTTAGAGATGGAGCTTTAGAAAATTGCCTTCTTCAAAGTTAATTTGAGGAAGGCTTCATTATTCAATATTGTGCTTCTCCAATGTGCTGTATGGTTTAAGCCAATTAATTGGATGCTATCTTAATTGGGAGTGACATTCATTGGCACAGATGAAGCTGCAAGGTCAGATAGCTGCATGCTGCTCAGAATATAGATTTAGCTCTTTTCTTGTACACTGCTTCACTGAATTGAAATTGCACAACAATTCTCTGCCACAAATTGCCGAATGCTGAAGACTGAATAGAGGTAAGCCAAATAGAGTTGGCAAGACATTCCTTCCCACAAAGCTGAACAAATGGTGTTTTGCATTTGAACATGGACCTAAACTGGAGTAGAGCCAAATTGCAATCACTTCAAGGGTTATCAACATCTGATGGGAAAATTCACCCCTGATTTTCCAGCAGAAAGTCACTCTAAAGTGGTGAACATTAGTCGAACATTCAATATTTATCTTTGGTTTGACTTTCAACACCAATAATCTAACCCCAACAACCATCAAAATGGTAGATGTTTTTTTCCTTGCAGAATATCCAGCTTTTACAAACCCTTCTGTTGCCTCACTGTTCATCATATGCATTTCTCCACAATGGATCTGAGTCTTTACTTGCACCTTCATGAACTGTTTAGGACTCAATGCTGACACCAAATGGGGAATTTGTCTGGACCTAACATTGGATGGCGTGCAATTGGACTATTATATCAGAGACATCACAGGCAGCCATTGAGACCATGAGGATGCGTTGGAAGGTTTAACACCAGTGCCACATTGTATAGTTTGCTGTGTATTACTCTTTTAGAGAGACTGCTATTGTCCACACTTAAGCGACTTTGAGTCCTGAAAAGCGCTATATAAATAAAATCTATTATTATTATTATTATTATTATTATTAAATATTTCTTCTATTTCTCCTTTAGCCCAAAGAGGCAGGCAGAGCAGCAGGGCGCTTTGCTATTTTCTCAGACTTTCTAAAAGTGCAGGCATTCGTAGACTGCATTCATTGTATGTTACTACTTACAGGGATCTTCCAGGCAATTCCTTGCCAGGAACAGCCTGGCTCTAATTACAGAGTTTGTATGTTCCCATTAGCACCAGAAACATGTTACCTGTGCATAATGTTTTTCGCCAACCTGTCCAGGACACCCTGAGCACACTTTCCCTTCTCGCATCAGTTCTACATCCTTTCATGAAAAACCTTTCATGAGCTCACTACAGTAGCTCTAAGAGTTGTGCAGGAAGGAACTGCAGACACTGATTTACACTGAAGATGGACACAAAATGCTGGAGTACCTCAGCAGGTCAGGCAGCATCTCTGTAGAAAAGGAATTGGTGATGTTTTGAGTCAGAATCCTTCTTCAGACTTCTCCTGAGATGCTCCCTGACCCGCTGAGTTACTCCAGCATTTCGTGCCTATCTTAGCTGTAAGAATTGTGCTCATTGTTTATGTGCACATTGCTTTAAAGATTTATGCTCAAGGCGTCAATCAAACTATGACATTTCAGACTGGGAGTCATCTTCAGGCAGACTTGAATCAGTCTGACCAAGGGTCCCAACCTGAAATGTCACCTATCCATGTTCTCTAGAAATGCTGCTTGACCCGCTGAGTTACTCCAGCACTATGTGTTCCTTTTGTGTAAACCAGCATCTGGAGATCCTTGTTACTAAGGTTGTTTTGGAAGCCTTCCAAAACAACCCTCTAGCCTTCATGGAACTTTTAAGAACAGTGTTATGGTGGCATACAGTATTATGGTATTACCACTTGTAACAATGAGCACATTTGTAGCCTTTTTTTCACCTGTATTAATTCCAGACTCAAACTACTTTCCAATAATACAATCTGGTTTTAACTGATTATAGATAGATAACTGCTCAAACAATTCCAGTTAAAATATATCTATAACATTGATTTAGTTGGATTTATCATAGAAGGTTGAATTATCATGTCGGCTAATTAGAAACTACGGAAAGAAATGGTGGAAACTGAATAATTATAAAATATTTTTGACATGAGCAATAGTCTAAGTGTAATCAAAACCATTGCAATTTATGTCTTGCATCATTGTGGGAGCACAATCCACAGAGGGCTACTATATATAAGGTTGTGGCTGTTACAGGGAAAGTACTACCTTTTCAAGACAACTGTGAATGTGGAGTAAACATGACATTACTAACTACCACATCCCTTTGCTTTTGCCAGGAAAAAAATAATGCAAAACATAAGTGTGTAGTAAACAAAATGGAGGCTTTCAGTGTTGTAATTTCAGGATAAGAAAAACAAAGGGAAAGTGAAGAATTAATAATTAACAGCATTGAACAATCGAAGGTTGAGGAGAGACCGGATAGAAGTATATTAAAATTACGGGAGGCTTAGATAGTATAGATAGACAGAATTTTTTTTTCCAGAATGGAAATGTTAAAGTTTAGACATAGCTTTAAGGTGAGAGGGGCAAAATTTAAAGGAGATGTGAGTGGCATGTGTTTTACACAGAGAGTGGTGATGCCTCGAACAGGTTGCTGGAGGTGGTGGTTGAGACAGATACGGTAGTGGCATTTCAGAGGCTTTTAGATCACCATGTGGATATGCAGGGAATGGAGGGATGTGGCTCACGTGCAGGCAGATGAGATTAGTTTAACATGGCATTATGTTCGGCACGGACATTGTGGGCTGAATGATCCCTTCCAGTGGTGTACTGTTCCATGTCAATTAACAAATGTTTATGATGTTTTCTGATGTCATGTTTATATCTCACAAACATCTGCACTTGACTTTGATCAAAGCACCAAACAGTTTTCAACTGCATCTATTAAAGTCGATTAGAGAATGAAAATATATGAGTATTTTAACATTTTGAATCCATTATTGTGGTGTAGTTTATGTCTGCACTGACACCTGAGAACCATGCTATTCCTGATTGCAATGGTATCCCAACTATACAACTGGAAATAGACATAAAAAGCTGGAGTAACTCAGCGGGTCAGACAGCATTTCTGGAGAAAAGGAATAGGTGATGTTTCAGGTTGAGACTCTCCAGCTTCGACTTGAGTTACTCCAGCTTTTTATGTCAATCTTCGGCTTAAACCAGCATATGCAGTTCCTTCCTACACAACTGGGAATTTGGAATCAAGGCTGGATAATCCAAACATAACCTTTAGTAAGGCTTATGCAAACCACTTTGATGGCAAATTTTAATACCTCTGATGGAAAAGTAACAAACTCGAACTATGTGCACTGCCAAACCAGCTAATAATCTCTTTTAAATGTGAGCATTCTGTGAAATGTAAAGGTTAATTCTTACTTTATGAGACCTGCTTTGAAAACAACAGTCTATTTACAATGGTCCTTGACTATTTGTTATTTTAATGCTAGTTAGGATGCCTGACAAGAAATCCAAAAGACTTATTGAGTAAATTCCAATGAAGGATATTATCTGATATGATAATTTGGATTATATTGTTAGAATATGACTTCTGCTTTGCTTATAATGTGATGTAAGGTATAAAGTGAGTAATAAAGGATTATTTTCAAATTGAAGGCATAGTATAACCAAATTGCTTAAATGAAACAACTGAATAAATAATTGTAGTAATACATTGCTTGATAAATAATATATAAGTTACAAGCCAATGTTCAAAGATAAGATAAAAGATACTCTAGATACTCTCCTCTGCGTAGCGGAGCTGGTCCTTACCCACAACAACATTTCCTTTGACTCCACCCATTTCCTCCAAATCCAAGGCGTAGCTATGGGCACATGCATGGGCCCCAACTATGCCTGCCTCTTTATAGGGTACGTCGAACAATCCTTGTTCGAGGCGTACCATGGTCCTATTCCCGAACTCTATCTCTGCTACATTGACAACTGCATTGGTGCTACCTATTGCACCCATGCAGAGCTCACTGACTTCATCCATTTCACCATTAACTTCCATCTGGTACTCAAATTCACCTGGACCATTTCCGACATCTCCCTACCGTTTCCAGGCCTCACTGTCTCCATCGCCTACTGACCGACATCTATTACAAACCCACTGACTCCCATGGCTATCTGGACTACACATCTTCCCACCCTGCTTCCTGTAAGGACTCTATCCCCTACTCCCAACTCCTGCATCTGCACCCAGGATGAGGCGTTTCAAACCATGGCATCGGAGATGTCCTCATTCTATAGGGAACGGTGGTTCCCCTCTTCGACAATAGATGAGGCTCTCACCAGAGTCTCCTCTATATCCTGTTGCTCCGCTCTCACTCCCCATCCCCCCCACTCATAACAAGGACAGAGTCCCCTTGTCCTCACTACCAGCCATCACATACAACAGATAATCCTCCAACATTTTCGCCACCTCCAACGGGATCCCACCACTGGCCACATCTTTCCATCTCCTCCCCTTTTGGTTTTCCGCAGAGACCGCTCCCTCCGTAACTCCCCGGTCAATTTGTCCCTTTCCACCCAAACCACCCCCTCCCCTGGTACTTTCCCTTGCAACCGCAGGAAATGCTACACTTGTTGCTTTACCTCCCCCCTCGACTCCATCCAAGGACCTCAGCAGTCTTTCCAGTTGAGGCAGAGGTTCACCTGCACCTCATCCATCCTCATCTATTGCATCCGCTGTTCTAGGTGCCAACTGCTCTACATCGGTGAGACCAAGCGCAGGCTTGGTGATCGCTTGGCCCAACACCTCCGCTCAGTTCGCATTAACCCACCTGATCTCCCGGTGGCTCAGCAATTCAACTCCCCCTCCCATTCCGAATCTGACCTTTCTGTCCTGGGCCTCCTCCTTGGCCAGAGTGGGTCCCTCTGCAAATTGAAGGAGCAGCACCTCATATTTCGCTTGGGTAGATTGCACTCCAGCGGTATGAACATTGACTTCTCCAATTTCAGGTAGTCCTTGCTTTCTCCCTCCTTCCCCTCCCCTTCCCAGCTCTCCCACAGCCCACTGTCTCTGCCTGTTCCTTTTTTCTTCCCGCCCCCCCTCCACACCCACCCCCCCCCAACCCCCACATCAGTCTGAAGAATGGTTTCGTCCCGAAACGTCACCTATTCCTTCACTCCATAGATGCTGCCTCACCCGCTGAGTTTCTCCAGCATTTTTGTCTACCCAAGATAAAAGAATGCTGATCATGTTTGATTGAGACATAAAAACTGCAGATGAGGGAATCTGCAGTAAAACACAAAGTGCTGAAGCAACTCAGTGGGTCAGGCAGCATTAGTGGAGGGAATGGACAGGGGGCCATTTTTTGTTGGAAGCCTACTTCACTTTGAAGAGGGATCCCGGCCCATAATGTCTCTTGTCTATTCCCTCCATGGATGCTGCCTGACCTGTTGAGTTTTATCCAGCACTTTACATTTTCATTGTCAAGTTTATCTTTTTTTTAATACAGAGACATGAAACTTCAGAATTTAAAACAACTCAGACTGCAATGGAAGCTATTATCAGCATTAGAAATTGTTGAAATATACCTGTGATTCCATGGAAGTGGGAAAGATTCATAAGTCCATGAGAAACCAAACGAAAAACAATTGATAAGAAATAAGGAAGTTTGGTCAAATATAAAGATAGGAAATTAACTTAAGTATATAATCAGAGAATTAAGAGATGATAAAAATGTGCTGGTAACAGACATCAGAAGAGTTTGTTGGATCATGTCATGAATTCTATGTACAAAGATAATTTTGTCAAGTTTTTGCAACAACGGTGGGAATGTCAAAACTGCCAAAATGTGCTTGTAAAGGCTGCATTTCATTTGTAATATCTGTCAGCTATATTGAACAATGGCAAAGGTGAATTGTTCTGATATCATTCTAACAATATAAACATCGTGGTTATCTTCTGTGAGATATACAGAGCAGAGACTGAAAAATGACTATAAAACACTACAGAAGTACCGGTAAAGCACATTTAATGTGAAGACATTCTGATTAAAGTCTTTGCTAATTCTGTCTTAACTCTGATTAGTCCCAAGATAAATCAAGAGAAAGATTAAAAGAACTGCCGACGGCTGTTTAATCCACTGCATGAAATTATACATTTCTCAATTATACCATCACCTTGTAAATAATGTGTTGTAAATGATAAGCAAAATATGAATGTAGATGCGAGAACAAAGACAAAACATATTTGAGTTTATTGTGTAAGAAAGAACTGCAGATGCTGGTTTAAACCAAAGATAGATACACAAAGCTGGAGTAACTCAGCGGGACAGGCAGCATCTCTGGAGAAAAGGAATGGGTGATGTTTCGGGTCGAGACCCTTCTTCAGACTAGTTAGGGATAAGGGAAACAAGAGATATAGACGATGTGGAGAGATAAAGAAAAATGAATGAAAGATATGCAAAAATGTTACAATGATTAAGGAAACAGGCCATTGTAAGCTGTTTGTAGGATGAAAATGGTAAGCTAATGCGACGTGTGGGGGGAGGGATAGAGAGAGAGGGAATGCCAGGGCTACCTGAAGGGAGAGAAATAGTAAGATTAAACGAGAACTTACCAGTTTGAAGTTTGATCGTTATTTTATGAGGAGTTACGATGAGGGATTTCGTGAAGAAGGCTGTCCCCACGCGTGCGCGTCAATCTTCAAAGCAGCGGTGTGAAATCACAGATAACAGTGTTGAACTAACATAGTAAGATTAGAGTTGACTAGAACTTACAGAAAGATCGTTATGTTACGAGGGCCGGGAGCGGAGGGCACGTAATCCCTCATCGTAACTCCTCATAAAATAACGATCAAACTTCAAACTGGTATGTTCTTGTTTAATCTTACTATTTTACTTCGGAGTCACATGAGTGACTACGTGAAAATTTTGAAGCTCTGTGATATCATGCCGTGGAAAACGAGTCCACACAAGCACAACTGCATGAGTTGACCACAGATAAAGGAAACATTCATAATGCATACAGACATGACATAGATTTAAAACATGCTGATGCTGATAAATGAACAAATAACAATAATAAAAGTAACCCCTCTCATCCGAGGGGGAAAACTATGAAATAGAACCTAAATTAGAGTTGGCAAATACCCCTGGTCTGGCAATGGGTTAAAATAAAATGTTTGGAAACCTCGTACGTTAGACCATCCTGCAGTCGGCAGAATGTGGTCCAGAGGACTGTACATAACCCTTGCTGCTGATGTAGTAGCAGCCCTGGTGGAGTGAGATTAGAAATTAGTATCTACTCCAGTATGAGCCAGAACCCTGTTTTAACCACCTGGAACTAGTAGTCTAAACTGATACATAAACTGATACAGCATCCCCATTCCCATCAGGACTGCCCCCTCCATCGACTCTTTTAAGTCAAGACTAAAAACGTATCTATACTCCCAAGCCTTTCCTGACGTACTCTGAGTGAGGGCTACATGTATATATGTATGTAGTTTGTTTTGTTTATGCTATTCTTATAACAGATGTAAAGCACTTTGGCCAATGAGAGTTGTTTTTTAAATGTGCTATATAAATAAATGTGACTTGACTTGACTTATGAGGTTATTAGTAACTAACTACATAGGTAGTATGAGAGCCTCTAAGGCTCTAGGTGACCTTGACGTAATGTTGTAAACGTGTGACCACACACAACCGAAGGTGCATGGGGTATGCCATGAGAAATAGTTTGAGACCTGACACCCCTGGGCTACCCTGCATAAATAAATCGTAAACATGAAATATTATATAAGTAGGTATAACCATCCTGTCTTGTCGCAATTTATGTAATGACTGGACCCGTTGTGCTGAGAACAGCAGCAATGGTATACCTTATGAGCCCCGAGCCCAAGGTAGGGATATAGCTGGAGTCCCCTGGCGAAACAGTGTCAACACAATGTCAATATCCCATACTCCCGTACTTGGGTCTGGGAGAACACGTGTAAAGATATCCTTAATAAACTAGAATCAGAGGGCATGACCTGACAGAGCTGGGTCCCGCTCGCTGCAGCATATATGATGAGAAAGCACGTTAATGGGACTATAACTTAATTTATTGTCAAGGGCCCATAGAAAATGAACTCTAAGACGTCGGTGTCCGTGTCGTATTATATGTAACAGAACACTTAAGCAGAATGCTTCCCATCTCCTGAAGAGGAAATGTACTGCTATTTCTGGTGCTATCCCTGCACTCTGCAGTGAGCACATACATGGATTGGTCTTACAACCCAAGCCGCAGGAGCTGTCTTCTCAGATTCTGTAAGGCAATTAATTGATTAATCATACAGAGGCTGGTTCCCCGAGTCCCAAGCTGAACCAGCAAGATTTATGTTTAGAAACCCCATATAAGGTTCTACTATAATTCACAACATTTGCGGGAAACCATGGTTACATAGGCCAGTCAGACGGTACAAAAAACCCTAAAGCAGGATCTTGCTGAATCATTGCAAGACCCGACTGATGGGGTAAAATGGAGCAACGCCACAAAAGAACATTCCTCCATCGTGTAGCAAGAATGTATCTCTTGCCACTGCGATGCCACACGTCTTTACAACCTGGTGAATGAGCCTGGATGCAAACATATCGATATTTGGTGTTTCATCGAGGCATATTGTCATAAAATACTAGTGATGCAACATCCATTCTGTGTTGTCATTGATTTACGTGATGATACACCAGTGCCAAATAAAGTTGGGTAAATTATGACAGGATACTTTGACTTGATTGTACCCATGCGACCAACATAAGCCACCACCACAGTGTATCAACCTGCAATTGAGCATGCAGATCATGCATATCTGCACAACAAACCTTTTAACCCATAGTATGCACCTAGTGTCTATAGGTAGTTGATACCAATAACTGAAGAATTGGTAATTCATGCAAATCCCATCCCTCCATAACTAGAGAAGGCATTTGTAATTTCCCATCTTTAAGCACTAGCATCAGTCTGTAAATACAACTGAAGATTATTGACCAAAACTACTGGAGCAATGCTGAATATTGTTCATCCACCATAGTGACCCCGATGGCTTCAGCTGGTAATAGCATAGATCTGTAACAATGAGTTAACTGGCACTTAAGAGATTACTAATTTGCACATTGTAAGTTCTGATAATGCAAAGGCCCATTGCACAGCTGAAACACAGCTGTTAAATGCCAATTACACTTAATGAATAGAAGACTGCTTGATAACAAGGTTGTTACAGGCTTCTATTGATTCCAATTTCTTGCCCCAGAGCGGAGTCACAGATAAATAATAGTTAAAGGTACAACAGAAAACAATAGCTGTAGTTGGTATCAACTTAAATTTATCTCAATCTCTCAAATATAGTTGCGGCTGAAAAAAGTTGATTTTAGCAAAACACAGCTTTAAGAATCTCGTCCAGTTCAGGCATAACAAGTGTTTTTTGAGCTCTGAGCAGTCCCAACTTAGTAAATTGGTAGATGAGCTGGGAGCTGAAATTAGCCCATTTACAACACATTAACTGTTATCATGCCCCATCCAGATACATTCCAAATGACTTCTGGGATCCCTGTGAATGGGACCTGAAATAGTATGCATCTTTGAAATTGATGCATGCCATAAAGATCTTTAAAGAAATCAGTTTGTTAGACAGTAACGAAGTACCATGTACTGAAAATCTATGCTGCTTACTGACCATGAGGCATGGGGTGTGTCGTCGCCAATACGATGAAGCTTTGTTCGTTGTTGGTACCTTAATCAGCCCGACAGCTTTACCTTCCTCATCCAGGTATACCTGTTGGATAAGTCTTACCTGAACAGAAGATTAGGCGGCTGGTTTCATTTCCTCCAATGTCACCCCTGATAGCGCTGTTCACTGCCGGCACTTGTAGCGTGAGGGGAAACTCTGGCCCCTTCCGGGTTTTCTGCCCACGGCAGTAACCCTTTCATATGCGAGTATTTCCTTAGAGTCAAATGCATGTGCTCCAGTATGTTCCACGGACATACTTTGAATTTGAAGTCAGTTACATACTGACCACTCGCACTCCCCTCCACAGAGAGGGAGATTCGTAGGCAGCCCTGAGAACAGGTGCTGCCGCAGGTCTCTCAGGATACCTGCATCTGACTCAGTTTAAAACTGGCCTCTTACGCTCCCCTCCTCAGAGAGGGAGACATCAAGCAGCCCTGACACAGGTGCCGCTGCCACGGGTTCTCCATAATACCCGGGCTCAGATAGCTCCCTTTGTTTTTGGAGCATATCTCTTTGGAGCAACCTCTCGAATAGGTACTCCAGATGGGTCAGTTTACCAATCACACTGCCCATAGAAGGAGGAGCGTCCTCCTGGCCCGACTCATCCAGGGCCCTGACGGACTTTTAATGGCTTTTTTCTCCCCTGTGGGGTAGCCAAGGTGCTCTCTGCCGGCACCAAGTCTGTAGCCGCAGGCTCTACCGCCAGTGACTCGAAAAAAGGTGAATTTTGACCGCCGGCCGCTACCCGCACTCCCACGGTATCTGTAGCGGGTTCCCCACGGTCCATGGCCGGGCTTTCCCGAGGTCGTGACCGGGATTCCCTGCCGTCCGTGACTGGGCTCCCCGCGGTCCTAAAGGTCCCCCCGCGGCCCGCCCCGAATCCAGCAGGCAAGCTCTGCAAGGAGCTTCCTGCAACACAAACACAAACCCTAGAAATTAAGTTTTAAACTTACTTTTAGGATTAAACTTACTGCTGGAAAGCAGCAACGTGCCCACCAGTCGGTCGTTGCGCAACGCGACATACGTAATGACTCGCACGCGTGGGGACGGCCTTCTTCACGTAGTCACTCATGTGACTCCAAAGTAAAATCAATATTTATACCACAGGGCGGTAATCTGCCCAAGCGAAATATGAGATGGTGTTCCTCCAAGTTGCATTTAGCCTCACTCTGACAATTGAAGAGACCGAGGGCAGAAAGATCTGTGTAAGAATGAGAATGAGAATTAAAGTGTCCAGCAACCGCCAGATCAGGTTGGTTCAGGCGGGCTGAGCGAAGTTGTTATTACGTGCTTTTTTCTTACGTGCTCTCCAGGCAGCGGAAAGACTATGAATTTTTACGTTCAAGCTACAAGATAAAGGGAATAATGTTTAGTGCAAGATAATGTCTAGAAAAGTTCATTAAAGATAGTCCGAGGGTCGGCAATAAAGTAGATGGTAGGTCAGGACTGCTCTCCAGTTGGTGATAGAATGGTTCAGTTTCCTGATAACAGCTGGGAACAAAATGTCACTGAATCTGGAGATATGCGTTTTCTCACTTTTGTACCTCTTCTCTGACAGGAGAGGGGAAAGAGGGAGTGTCCAGAGTGAGACTCGTCCTTGATTATGCTGGTGGCCTTGCTGAGAGGCAATTACAAATTAAATTCATCACTGTATTTAGATTAGGATAAGAAAACACCAATAATGATAGATTTAATAAGTGTGGTGCGTACAAGGAATCAACTACCAGAAGTACAGGGAAAAGCAGGTACAATTATGACATTTAAAGAACACTTGGACAGGTACATGGATAGGAAAGGTTTGAAGGGATAAGGTCTGAAGAAGGGTCTCGACCCGAAACATCACCCATTCCTTCTCTCCAGGGATGTTGCCTGTCTGCTGAGTTACTCCAGCATTTTGTGTCTATCTTGGAGGGATATGGGTTGGGTGCAGGCAAGTGAGACTAGGTTGGTTAAGCAGTTTGGTTGGCATGGAAGAATTGGGTCAAAGGGCCTGCGTCCGAGCTATCTAGCTCTATGACTGAGTTCAGAAGATTTTATGAATATCATTACAGGTTTTCAGTTGTTTTAAAATTGCACAGGTGTAAATGAAAATGAATAGTTCCAGAAGAGCATTTGAAGATATTTTAACTTATTTTTGTACTTCTTTGCCAATGAAGCTTCTAAAAGACAAAATGTGCTTTATTTTCCTTATCTTATTCCAGGTTCTAATGCTGTAGAGGCCCAGTGCAGAAGATTTGAAGTAAAAGCAGGAGATGGCAAGAAGGTGTTATTTTCTGCAGATGAAAATGAAATTGCTATTGGAGTTGACAAACTGCGGGTAACAGGTAACACTCATTAAAATATAACACAATTCATGCCTAATTCATCTTTTTATCTTTCATCTTTTCTGCCTTAAAGATTGAAGAACCACACTGTTCAGTTATGCATTGGGAGATGCAGGGATTAATACCATGCCAAAAAATAGTGAAATTGATTAAGAACACTGATATTGATAAGAGCAGAATGCATACCCTAAGCCGAAGTAATCAACATTTGGTGAACGATTGGTCCTGGCAGGGATCATATGTCATCTCGTTTTAAAATGAGATTGCTCTGAAGTGATTTTCACTCTGCTTTCATGTTGAAGCAGTGAGCCATATGATTTAAATTTAATCAGATGTTCCTGAAATAAACATTGGAGTCAATTTTGTATTGACTTTGCATCATTATTATTGTAAGATATGTAGAAAAGAGCCTTCATGCATCAAATTGCTAATAATCTACTCCTAAAATATGATACAATGCTTTGTCACTTACTGCAGCAGTTTTTGTTTGATCACCTTTGCTGGTGAGTTTAGTTTAGTTTAGTTTAGTTTATTATATTGTCACGTTGTACCGAGGTACAATGAAAGGCTTTTTTGTTGCATGCGATCCAGTCAGCAATTATATGTGACTATACATGATTATAATCAAGCCGTTCACAGTGTACAGATCCTGGATAAAGGTAATAACATTTAGTGCAAGATAAAGTCTGAATAAAGATTTTAAAATTGCCTCTCTACCTTAAATATAAACAGAATAGACTGGAGCTGGTCAAGAGATAAGCCAACATCTGGGGAAAGTGAACCAGTCAGGTCAAGTTTAATATCAATGAGCTTTTGTGAGAAGAATTCTGGTGAAGATCATCAACCAGTTTCTCCTCCCTGAGATGCCGCCTGACCCGCTGAGCATTTCCAGAATTTCCAGATCTTATTTCAGATTTCTGGCCGAGGCTGTGTTAACTTGATGAATTGGTTACAATGTACCACCATGCCAGAGATGTTCACTGGGCTTAATGATGAATCCAGCAGAGGAATGGGAAGTTAAAGTCACTGGTATCTGAACTTGCACAGATATCCCAGTAGTGTAGAGATACGGGCCTGCTGATTCCCTAGGGAACAACCAGCCATCAGTCACCAATTAAATCAATAAATAATAATGAACAGAAATACTTCTCATTGTTAAAAAATCTTTTAATGATCTTGCTGAAAATAGCTATCATGGAAATCTTTCCTTATTATTTAGTAAAATAAAATGGCTACACAATAAAATCCAGTGTCATTTTTTATCACACTTTTTATGCCACTTTCACATTTATATATATTTTTCACCTAAGCAGAAACACTTCTCGGTTATAGATTATTTAGACACAAATCTGATACTGTAATTGTGCAGTTCCGCAGTTTATTTTGCAATGCCCTTCCAACCTCATTCATTTCACCAGCACTATAATCTCCCTTGCTACATCCTTACTTCACTGAGAATAACTGCACTCAGAGTGCCACCTGGTGTCATCTCAGATGAGAAGACGTCACGGCCTACTTATTTTTCATTAGGGGCATGGATCTCCATCTGAGAGCCTTCAATTTAGTGGCAAATATTTCCCCAATTATTCCCACATATCAGGTTTGATAATAAGCTTATCCTGGCTGTGTGAACACCAACAGCTCACATCTCTATAAAGGGACCTGATACGATCTTGGTGAATGTCTGCGATGTTGGAGAGGCACGTGTTGAAATGTGCTCCATGTGGATTTCTTGTAAGGACAGATGCTCAGTATGCCCATCATTATTTGAAATGGAAGAATATAAAACAAAAATGGAAGAAGAGGAAGAAAAATGGCTGGGATAGGTTTAGACAATAGACAATAGGTGCAGGAGTAGGCATTCTGCCCTTCGAGCCAGCACCGCCATTCAATGTGATCATGGCTGATCATCCACAATCAGTACCCCGCTCCTGCTTTATCCCCATATCCCCTGACTCCGCTATCTTTAAGAGCCCTATCTAACTCTCTCTTGAAAGTATCCAGATAACCGGCATCAACCGCCCCCTGAGGCAGAGAATTCCGCAGACTCACAACTCTCTGTGTGAAGAAGTGTTTCCTCATCTATTGTTATGGCTTATATCCAATTAATAGCCTCTTCATTAACTTTCGTGCTGTTTCCAAGCCATGTGGAATCTCTATGGCAGATTTTGAAGGGGTCATTGGTGCAATGCCCTCCCTGTCCATTAGGATAAAGATAACAATCTAGTCCAACGGTAAGATGACAAGTAAAAATAATTATCATCTATTAACAATGGAGGATGTGTGAACAAGGAGACTCCTCGATGCTGAACTCGGTGTCTCTCGGTGTGTCTTGTGTGGGGGGTGGTGTGGGGGGGGGGGTAAGGGGGAAACCGCTTTCGGTCGCCTCCTCCACGGAGAGGCAACTTTTTCCATGTCGCCCCCCTCGTGGTCTAACACCAAGGATTGGTGCGGCCTTTCCCGGAGTCGGGCCCGGAGCTTCTAGCCGCGGGGGCGGCGTCCGGAGCCTGGGATCCCTCGTTGGGAACACCCGGAGGAGAAGAGCTACGACCCACCGGCCCACGGCCTTCAACATCTTGATGCCGCAGTCTGAAGAGCTTCTAGCCACGGGCGTGGTGGGGACTTACTTACTTACCATCCGGAGTGGGATTCCTCGCCGGGAATCCCTGGAGAAGAGCTCCGACCGCCGGCTTGTGGCCTACGTCATCCTGAAGTCGCGGTCCTGAAGTAGGGAAGCACCGATTCTGGACTTACCTTCCAGATGAGAGGGCCTGTCATCAGGCCGCCCACAGTGGCGACTGCGGAGGTTATGGCCCTGACCACAGGGGAAAATGGAGGAGGACTGACTATACTTTGTGCCTTCCACCACCGTGAAGGATGTGGTGGTGGATGTTTGTGTTATATTTTTATTGTGTATTGTGTGTTTTTTTTATTGTACCTGCTGGCATATTCATTTCACTGCACTTTATTGAGCATGTGATGAATAAATCTGATTGATTGATTGATTGAATTCACCGACTGCTCTTCTGTAAAAGACAGCAATAGGCAATCAAATAATAGACTGATTCCTGGGATGTCAGGACTTTCATATGAAGAAAGACTGGATAGACTTGGTTTATACTCGCTAGAATTTAGGAGATTGAGAGGGGATCTTATAGAAACGTACAAAATTCTTATGGGGTTGGACAGGCTAGATGCAGGAAGATTGTTCCTGATGTTGGAGAAGTCCAGGACAAGGGGTCACAGCTTAAGGATAAGGGGGAAATCCTTTAAGACCGAGATGAGGAAAAACTTTTTCACACAGAGAGTGGTGAATCTCTGGAACTCTCTGCCACAGAGGGTAGTTGAGGCCAGTTCATTGGCTATATTTAAGAGGGAGTTAGATGTGGCCCTTGTGGCTAAAGGGATCAGGGGGTATGGAGAGAAGGCAGGTACGGGATACTGAGTTGGATGATCAGCCATGATCATATTGAATGGCGGTGCAGGCTCGAAGGACCAAATGGCCTACTCCTGCACCTATTTTCTATGTATCTATGTATCTATGTAAATCCAAAAGTATTGCCTTTTGTCCTTTGAAATGATTACTACATCAAAATTCACGCGATATTAAAAGGCCGTTTGTTTTCTGTTTGTCTTATGCTGTCCATGGTTTATTCCTTTAATGATTGCACATATTGTTTCTTAGCGAAAGGTGGTATTGGAGGCAGAACTCAGCCAGAGGTCGTGTAACATTGTGGTTATAATCAGGTTTGATCACTTCTTTCATTGGCAAAATCCGGAGAGATGAGATGGAGGTGGGAATATCTCTATCTCTATCCACCATTCTTTGGCTTTAGAGCAACAGACAGTTAGCTGGTGGAACTCAGCGGATCGAGCAGCATCTGTGGATGGTTGATGTTTCAGGTCAAAGCCCTGCATCAGAACTGAGAGTGGAGAGGGAGGAGAACTGGTATAAATAGGAGATAAGGCGTGGAGAGAGAGAAATGAGAGGTGATTGGGGAACAGGGAGGGGTGAAGGAAGATGGGCAGATGGAGGGAAGGGGGCAGGGTTGGTTGGGAGGCAAAAGCAGGCAGAGGTGTATAAAATTAAGAGGGAAATAGATCAGCCTGCCCTCACTAGGCTCCATTCCCTCCTCTTTGAAACCCATTTTTTCTCTTCTGTCTGCTAAATAGGGGGAAGACCAAAGCCATTGCTGAGGTCCTGCCACACACATGGATACATCATTCCAGCCTGAGGCTTAGCCAGAAGATAGACACAAAATGCTGGAGTGACGCAATGGGTCAGGCAGCATCTCTGGAGCAAAGAAATAGGTAACGTTTGGGTCTAGTAGAAGGCTTAAAATCCGAAATGTCACTATTCCTTCTCTCCAGAGATGCGGCCTGACCAGATGAGTTACTCCAGCATTTTGTGCCTATCTTCGGTATAAACAAGCATCTGCAGTTCTTTCCTACACATTGTGGCTGAGCCAAACTGTTTCCAAACTAACAGTTACAGCCCAGTGTTTTTAAACACTGAGACTACCCTCACCAAGTGGAAAAAGAAAACTGCAGATGGTGCAAGTCTGAAATAAAATGAGAAAATAAACAAAAAATGCTGAAGTAACTCAGCGGGTCAGGCAACATTTCTGGAGAACATGGATAAGTGATGTTTTGTGTCTGGACCCTTCTTCAGAAAAGCTGGAAGACAGGCGGGGGCAGGACAGCCTGGAAAGTGATTCCTGGATAGTGAAGAAGGGCCTCGACCCGAAAAAGTCACCCATTCCTTCTCTCCAGAGATGCTGCCTGTCCTCCTGAGTTCAGCATTTTGTGTCTATCCTGGAAAGTGATAGATGGGTACAGGTGAATAGGGTTTTCGGTAGGTGCATAATTGGGCAAAAAGTCAGAGATGAAGAGATTAATGGGCCTGTCCCACTTAGGCGACTTTTTAGGCGACTGCAGGAGACTACGCGAACTATGGGAACTGGTCGCGGCCTCATTATGGCCGCCGCCATGAAGAGTAGCGAGAATTCTCGTGCCGTAGGTGGGTCGCCCGGAGGTCCTAGTGAGTTGCCAGGAGGTCGAAGGTTCTCGTAGGTTCTCGTAGGTTGTAGCCGATGCTGACTGGTGAATTTCATTGGCTCATTGGGAAAGAAAACGTAAGCAGTAGTTTTTAGAACCAAGGATAACCGACCGGTAATGTTAAATGTCCACTGAGCTTCACAGCCGTGTATGTCTGGCTTCTTAAAAGTTGTCTCCACTCCTTCTCCCCCCTCTCTCCCCTCTTTTAAAGGATGTACCGTACACTGTGCTTTAGCCGTCTTAATTACAGCGCCAACCTTCCTATTCATCGCGGTGTGTGTCTGTATCACCTTGGCTGTGCACCGTGTGAATTTCACTCAGCCATGCTCAGATTCAGATTCAACTTTATTGTCATTGTGCAGTGTACAGTACAGAGACAACGAAATGCAGTTAGCATCTCCCTAGAAGAGCGACATAAATATGAGCGACATAAATATGAGCTCCCCCGTTTGCCCTGTCCCCCACCTGCATAATGGGCTGATGAAGGAAGCGATGTGTGTGTGTGTGTGTGTGTGTGTGTTCCACTCTGACAGTCGCCGTTCCAGTTGCTGTTTTTTCAGGCGACTGCTGGTAACTTGACAATCGCCGGCAGTGGCCTGAAAAATTGCCTAAGTGTGAGATAAGATTGTGAGATAAGGGTAGAAGATGTGCAAATTGTGAAGTCTGAGTAAGGAATGTAGGTAGGAGACAAGGATAAGGGGAAGGAGGGAAATTAATGTGAATCCAGGTGGAACACAGAGAAGATAAGGGGGGGGGAAAGGAGCGGGTTGTTAGTAGACAACAGACTATTGTATATGTATGTATGTATTTGTATATATACACACTGAACTTTTCTCTCGTTTATGTACTATGTTTACATATTCTGTTGTGCTGCAGCAAGTAAGAATTTCATTGTTCTATCTGGGACACATGACAATAAAACACTCTTGACTCTTGAGTAGATACCTGAAATTGGAGAATTCAATGTTCAGACCATTAGTTAGTTGTCCAAGCAGAACATGATGTTCTGTTCCTCCAGTTTGCATGTGGCCTTATTCTGGCAATGGAGGTGGCCCAGGACTGAAAGATCAGTATAGGAATGGGAAGGGGAGTTAAATGGTTACAAACTGAGAGATTCAGCAGGCCTTGGTGGTTAGTCCACACTTGGTCTCCCCAATGTAAAGGAGACCAAGCGGGGACCAGCCTATAAATTGAATTGTTTTGAATAAAATCATAACGATCACGTGTGAATGCTGCAAATGCCACAGAAGGCAGTCTTGGCCAATTCACTGGATGTTTTCAAAAGAGAGTTAGATCTAGCTCTTAGGGTTAATGGAATCAAGGAATATGGGAAAAAGCAGGAACGGGGTACTGATTTTAGATGATCAGCCACGATCATATTGAATGGCACTGCTGGACCAAATGGCCTACTCCTGCACCTATTTTTCTATGTTTCTATGTTTTTCAGTTTAAAGTGACAGAACGTATTCTTTGTACAGTGCATAATGAAATCAAATATATTTTAAGTTAATTGACAGGAGTCTGTTGATAAAATAAAGACCAGAGGCTTGGACTTTCCAATTCAAGCTACAGAAAAGCTGCATTGGGAACACAGACATTTAGCTTCCATTGCTTAGTTGCTTTGAGTATGGTAAAAAGCTGTCACACCAAGAAATCCAGCTTGAATCTACGTTTGCTGCAGTGCCAAGCAACTATGTTGGTGCTGGCTCTGCTCTCATTAGACTACAAACAGACTCTGCTCTCATTAGACTACAAACAGACATTTTTTAAAGCAAGAGGATTCTAGATTTGGGAAATGATGGCACAAAAACTCAGATATGAAGAATTTTGAGTATAAAAGTATATGCTATCTATAAATAATGCAGGATAAAATGCTGAATTGGATTACATTTATATTGAACATATATTTTTAATTTTTAATTTAATTTTATTTTTATTATTATTTTAATTTTAATTTTGTTCCACCATGGTATCCACACAAAAAAAATGTGACTCAGTTTCTTTGCTATAGATTTCATAGATGCAGCGTATTTTCTTGAACAAATAAACAGCCTTGGGCTTTTTAATTTTGCTTCTCTCATTACGATAACGTTGGAATGTGTCTGCTGTCTGTGACTAGTGCTAAACAGCTGATAGTTTGATTTTTTTCAATGTTTTAAATTTCCTTTAATCCTCACTCATATTAACCATTCTAAGTAATAAGTATAGCTACAGATAAGACTTCATATTTTTAACCACTCTGCTTTGTAAAATATTTGTGCTCAATTAATTATGCAGCCTACCATTTCTGCATTTTAAACAGATAACATACTTCAGGTAGAACAAATTGTACAGGCAGTCAGGATAGATAAACAAAATCTACAAGCAGGACTGCCCTGCCAAATGCATTGTCGCCTCTTGTCCAGTCCCTTCCAACCTACATCCAATATCTACAACACAAGCACTTTACCGGTTTAGTAACTTCCAAGTCCTGGTCTCTATCACCACATCTTTACCAAGGACATCCAGTACTGTACACATTCATTTCCCCATCAGGAAGGTCTCAAGTCAATTCCAGTTCTTCCTTGAACAGAGACCCAATCAACTCCCCTCTATTAACACTCTCCTCCAACTGGCAGAACTTGTCCTCAACCTTACAAACAGACACAAAATACTTGAGTAACCATGTTCCATGTTCTCCAGAGATGCTGCCTGCCTGACACGTTGAGCTTCTCCACCACTTTGTGACTCTTTTTGTAAATCAGCATCTGCAGTTCCATGTTTCTACATTTTATCTTCAAATTTATCAACTCCCCTTTAGGCCCCAGCAACGGCTGTTGTTTTAATGTTCATGTTGAACGCTCCTTGTTTCAAACGTACACCAGTACCATCCCCCAACTCTTTATCTGCTACATCGACAACTGCACCTGTGCAGACCTCATTGATTCCAGTCACTTTACCACTAAGCTCCACCTTACCCTCACATTCATTTGGTCTATCTTTGACACCTCTCTCCCTTTTCTCATTCTCTCTGTTTCCATCACAGGAGACAGACTATCAACTAATAACTACTATAAACACACTGACTCCCACTGTTAGCTTGACTATAGTTCCTCCCACCCTGCCTCTTGCAAGAACACAATCTCTTACTCTCAATGTCTCCGTCTCTGCTACATCTGCTCCGGAAATGACACCCTCCACTCTAGGCTATGTAAGACATCCTCTTTCCCTGCTATTGTTGTTGATGGGTCCCTCTTCCATATCTACTCCTGGTCTTGTACTGCTGCTCTCACATCCACTGCCCCAGATGAAACTAGGATAGAATTCCCCTGATCCTCACATTTTCATAACACATCAGCCTCTGCATTCCACACATCATTCTTTGACATTTCTGCCCCATTCACTGCAATCCCACCACCAGTTACATCCACCTGGCTCCATCCCTTTCCTCTTTTCATAGAGACCGCTCCCTCTGGAACTCCTTCGTTCGCTCACCCCTTCGAACCCAACATGCTCCCTTCCGAGGTACTTTTCCCTGCAACTGCAGGAGATGTAACACCGATCCTTACAGCTCCTCTCTCACTTCCCTCCAGGGACCCTACCAGCGCTTGAGAATGACACAAAAGTTCACACCTTTTCGAACCTTGTCTACTACATTCGGTCCCCCTGATATGCCTCCTTTACATCGGCGTAGATTAGGCAACTCATCCCCTGGACACGTACTCTGTCTGCTGAGGCCTGCTGAAGCTCCTGGTTGCCATCCATTTTAATTCCACTTCCAATTGCCATACTGACCTTTTAGTCCTGGGCTTCCTCCTTTGCCATAGTGAGGCTACTCACACTGGAACAACATCACCTCTTATTCTTCTTTGGGGCCTTACAACCTAATGGTACGAACATCAAATTCTCCATCTACAGTAGTAACTTTGCCTACCCTCCCTCTCATGCCCCTGTTTCCCTTCCCCTTCCATGCACACACATATGTGTCCCATATTTCCCTTTATTACCCCCTCATTCCCCTTCCTGCCATCTATCATCTACACACCCTATTTACCAGCACTTGGTCCATAACCTTATTTGCCGTGGTGATTCAAGTTCTCAACTAGATACTACAGCCTTCACCATCCTCTTAGGCAGTGTACTACAAACTCCAACCACTTTCTAGGTGAAATAATTCTTCAACTGTCAGAAACTATTCCCCAGGATGGAAATATCAACGACTAGAGGGCATACCTGTAAGGTGAGACAGGCAAAGTGTGAAGGAGATGTGAAGGGACATTTTATTTACATAGAGAGTCATGAGTGCCTGAAACTTGCTGTTGGGAGTGGTGGTGGAGACAGATATGATAGTGGCATTTAAGAGACTTTGGACAGGCACAAATACAGTGCCCTCCATAATGTTTGGGACAAAGACCCATCTTTTATTTATTTTTCTATTACAAATCTCAAATTGTGGAGTACAGAGGCAAATAAATAAATGATGGGTCTTTGTCCCAAACATTATGGAGGGCACTGTATACACAGGGATATGGATTATGTGCAGGCAGATAAGAGGTGGTCTTGACATCATGTTTGGCAGAGACATTGTGGGCCAAAGGGCCTCTTCCTGTGTTGTACTTTTCTGTTCTATGTCCATTTTATTCGCTCAAAACCTCTTACTCCTTACCTTAAATCTATGTTCTCTGGTTGTGGATCACTCTGCAATTGGGAAAAATTAACTACTGCCCTTCATACATACCTCTTATAATTTTATACACCAAATTGGTGTCATGGGTTGATAAGGTGGTCAAGAAGGCTATCGTCAGTCAGGATATTGAGTTGGAATGTTATGTTACAGCTGTACAGGGCACTGGTGAGCCACAGTTGGAGTATTGTGTTCATTTCTTGTCACCCTGTTATACGAACAATGTTGTTAAACTGGATAGAGTGCAGAGAAGATTTACGAGGATGCTGCCAGGACTTGAGGGCCTGAGCTATAAGGATAGGTTGGGCAGACTAGGACTGGAATATTGAAACATTATAAGGTTAGAGAGGAAAGATTTAATGGAAATCTGAGGGGCAACATTTTCACACAGAGAGTGGTGGGTATATGGAATGAGATACTAGAGGCGGTAGTTGAGGCAAAAACTCCAACAACATTTGAAATAAATTTGGACAGCTGTAGGGATAGGAAATGTTTTGATGGCCAAACGTGGGCAGGTGGGGCTATTGTAGATGGGGCACCTTGGTTGGCATCGGCAAGCTGGGCGGGAGGGCCTGGTTCCGTGCAGCAGGACTCTCTGATTCTATCAGACGCCCCTTCAGCTCCCAGGAAAACAAAGCCAGCCTAACCAAGTCTCTTCTAATAACTGAGCCACACCAACCCAGGCTATATCCCGGTGAATCTCCTCTGTACCCTCTCCAGAGCAACCATGTACTTTCTATACTGAGGTGACCAAAACTGCACTCGGGGTTCTAGGTGTGGGCTCACTAATGTTTTATAAAGCTGAACTTAAACTTTCCTGCTCATATATTAATGAAGGCAGGCTTCTTGATTGCTTTATCTCTAATTAATCACTTTCCACTTCAGGCTGATGGCAAACCAAAGATCTTTTTTGTGCCAAGCCCACTACATCTTAAATCCCAGCAGAATCCAGTTACACAGTAAGACCTTAACTTGAATAAATTCATAATACCTCTAAGAATTTTGTCTCCCTCAGAGATGACAAGATTGGTTCAGGATCGGAGCACGAAACTACCCTGTTTATTTCGAACTGCTCTGAGAACTAGATATACATGGGGTGGTGTTAAACATATCCTTTGCCAGAGATAAAATGATTGAGTTTAGAAAATGCAATGAAATGAAATTAGGCAAAAACACAGAAACTTTCTTTGCACCATCAGAAATATATATATATATATATTTTTGCAGGAACAGTTCCCTTCCATTGGGCTGAAATAATTACTGAAGCTGTTACTTTAAATTTAAAACCCTTCTGTGATTTGCTTTGATCTCAGGCTTCACAACCCATTTGACGTATGTAAGCCAGCATTTTGAGAAGTCTGACCAATCTCAGACTCCAGCTTTCACAATCAAATAGAGGGAGCATATTCCCCAACAAAAATCTAGTTCTGTTATCCTCATTAGCAGCGTAGGAAAGGACAATTTTCACACAGCACTAATGATCAAGAGATGAGATTATTATCACCAGTTGGGAAGAGGCTGCATTCAGCACAGTTAATGACCATAATGCAGCATCTCTTTTGCATTAAGTTTCCGATTGCATGTGGAGATGGTCTTAACCCCTGTGTAGAACAGGCTGCCAGCAATCATTCTGTTCTTCATGTGTATTTGTCATTACATTTTGTTATGAACATCCTAAAAGATGGAATTAGCTTTAATACCTCTTTTACTCATTTAGGTTCTTACAGAGATTCCTCATAAAACGTCCCTACATAATACCATTCACATTCACTGCCATGGATATTTTATCCACTATCACTATGCTGTTGTACAATGATTTCCACAGTGATCTTATGACTTTGGCAATATTGGAGTCAGCTAACTGCAAAAAGGTCTTAACTTTGCTTGCTGATAGACTGCAACATTGTTTGAATGCACAGTAAGAATTTGTGAGTGTCAGACTTCAATTTAATATTGATGACAACTCAGTTGACTCAGTCGAAAAAGATTCCCTGGAGATATGCTGGAATGTATGACTAAGCAGTCAGTTATAACTGTCACGGCAAATGTGTACAGGAGGAAATCTGGTCCACTGAATATATATTCGATGCTAAGTCAGCACAGTAATCAGTTTAACGTAACATTAAAAAGTTGAGTTTCAGGAATTTCAGTTTCCATTTCAAATGTGCAGCATCTGCAGTTTATAAAGAAAAGAAAACAGATTGTACAGTTTGCTGTGTGTTATTTCGAAAAGATAAATTGGGCCAACTTGATTGTTTTGCTTTTGCAACCAAAAGCCAGAGGGTGTGTTTGTTTGGTAATTCAAATCCTCAGTGATGATTTGTATTACCAACTAATCATTGTTAGTAATATAATGTACTCCCACATGACTTGTTCCTCAATAAGCCTGATGTATGCTCTTAGAAAAGGCTTAATTTCTCCCCAAATAATTCAAAACAAGATTAAATAGCTTGTAGTTTGTGAAATATTAGCTGGAGCCCATTCTTAATGGGAATTTATGAGATATTTATGCAAAACTTAAATTTATGCAAAATATGTAGGTGACCAGCTTCCAAAATAGGATATATTTTCTTTTTTCGATTTTTTTCATTAGCCTGGCTGAATGTAAAGAGAGTGCACCTGTCACATTGCTTGCTTGTTGAACCAATTAAACTGTTTGGACTTCCAGTGAAGTGGAAAAACATTAGACAAGTAGTAAAAGCCAGTGAAATTGAAGGCTAAACCAATATCTTCCTGCATTCTGGTTTATTGCCAGATGCATTCAAATTCTCCTTGTTTATTACTGAGGTATTCACAACCAATCCTTGTTGTGAGTTATTAGAGACTAGGATAGGCGTTTACAGCCCAGAGCAATCTAGTTAGGTTATGGGTTATTTGTCACAGAGATTAATTAGCATTTAATCCATAAATATTGCTATATTTGTCTGTGAAAGAGAAAATCCATCATAAATCTTCTAACTGCCCCTGCAATCATAAACCTTGGTATGAAGGATTACTCTCTAATTGATTTCTAAAATCCTATGGCTCTGTTTTTAATAGTAACTAGACTAAGTGGGACCCATTGGGTCCCAGTCACATGGGAGGCCTGGTCCCCAATGCAACACATTCCCCAATGCAATATTCCACATGGTGTGGGAGAGGGGGTGGTGTGGGGGAGGGAGGGGGTGGCGTGGGGGGGAAAAATAGGGTGGCGTCGGAGGGAGGGAGGGGGTAGCATGGATGGGAAGGAGGGGGTGGCATGGGGGGAGGGAGGGGTGGTATGGGGGGGAAGGAGGGGTGGCGTGGGGGGGAGTGGCGTGGGGGGAGGGCGTGGCGTGGGGGGGAGGGAGTGGGTGAGGGAGGGTAGGGGTGGGGGGGAGGGGTGGCTTAGGGGGGTTGGGGGTGGCATGGGGGAAGGGGTGGCGTGGGGGGGTGGAGTGGTGTGGGGGGGTGGGGGTAGGGTGAGGAACGGGGAGGGGTGGGTGTGTGGGGGGGAGCAGGGTGTGGGGAGGAGGGGGAAGAGGTTGTGTGTGGGGAAGAGGGGGAGGGGGAAGGGGGAGGGGGAAGTGGGTTGTGGGGTGAGGGGGGTGTGTGGGGGGGAAGGACTCCACTCAGTGGCCACCAGCCGTGGCACCACACTACGACTTTCCGACACCGCACAGCGACTTTCCCAACACCACACCGCACCTCCCGACCACATAGTGACTTTCCCGACTCCACACAGCACCTCCCGACCACACAGTGACTTTCCCGACTCCACGCAGCACCTCCCGACCACACAGTGACTTTCCCGACTCCACACAACACCTCCCGACCACACAGTGACTTTCCCGACTCCACGCAGCACCTCCCGACCACACAGCGACTTTCCCGACTCCACACGGTGACTTTCCCAACACCATGAAGCGACTTTCCCAACTCCACTCTTGCAGACTCAATCAGCACGTGTTTACTCAGCCCCGTCTCCGGGTCTTTATTCTCCAGCGGGTGCCGGAAGGGGCGAGGCGAGAAGACCAATCTGCTGATCTCACGATTTTTTAAACCTACATAACTTTTTTAATCTTTCACTGATCGGAACAAAATTGGTGCTTTGGAGGAGAGGAGAACGGTGAGTAAGATGGCGAAAAAATCCTAGCGATAAAGGGTACCTTTTTTGTGCAAATTTAACAAAAAGCAGACCGGAAGTGGTCAAGATGAGAGTTTTAGTAATAGTATAGATATCAACTTAAGGTTAGGATTCTAGTGAGGATACTCTCAGCATGTTTAGATATGATTTGCAGGATTTAGACCCAGTGGCAAGAAAAGAACAGTGACATATTTAAGTGATACAATTTGGTATTGATGTAAGGTTCATTTTGGAAGATTCCCACAGACATCATGTTCTCATCTGCCTGCTACCCATATACTTCTTTATGGAAGAGACCACATTATTGGAAGATCAATGGAAAACAACTGCACATATTTTGCGCATGGCTTCTACTGAAGCCTTCGGTGCACTGCTTGAGGAAGCAATAAATAATTAGGATGGTGACTGTATGCTGGTCAAGCAGACGACGTTTCTCTAATGGTTTCCAGCTATTTGAGTATTTTCGGAAAGTCTTCCATCACTATCTTGCCTTTATCCTTTGAGACGGCAGAAAAGCTTTCTGAATCAAGTGATGATTCACAGTCTTTATCTAGTTGGTTCGGTGACCATCACTTTTACTTCTCATCCACCCAGGTCATTAATGTTACTTGCTACTTATTAGCCCAGACCTGAATGCTGTCTACGTTTTCATGCCTGCAGCCGTGAGTTCCTTCACTTCCAGAGGAGTGACATCTGGAACTGAACATTATGTAAACATTACATGCCATTGACCTTATGATGGAAGAAAGGTCATTAATGAAATAGGTCTAGATGGTTGCGCTAAGGAAACTGCCTGAGGAAATCGTTCAGTAATGTTCTGGGCCTGGGATGATGAATCACCACCCATGCCTCTTTATCCCAGGTATGGCACCAATTATCGAAAGGTTTCTATTTTGATAATTCTCAATGAATTGAGTTTTACCCATTGCCATACGTATTCAAATGGTGACTTAATGTAAAGGTCAGGTCTATGGTCATGTTCATAAGACATACAGTATGAGCAGAATTAGGCTATCCAGTATACTCTGCTATTCAATCATGGCTGATCCATTTTTCCTTTTCAAAACTATTCTCCTGCCTTCTCCCCATAACCTTTGGCATCCTTACTAATCAGGATCCTATCAATCTTCACTTTAAAAATACCCAATGACTTGGCCTCCACAGCTGACTGTGGCAATGACTTCTACAGATTCCCCTCCCTCTGGTGAAAGGAATTCCTCCTCATCTCCATTCTAAAGGTAAAATCTTTAATTCTGAGGCTGTGCAGTCTGGTCCTAGACTCTTCCACTACTTGAAACATCCTATCCACATCCACCCCATCTAGGCACTACACTATTTGATATGTTTCAATGAGATCCTCCTCATCCTTCTAAATTCCAGCTAAATGCTCCTCATACATAAACCCAATCATCTCCACGGTCATTCTTGTAAAGCTCCCCTGGACCCTCTCCAAAACCAGCACATGCTTCCTCAGATATGGAGCCCAAATTTGCTGACAATGATCCAAATGTGGTCTGCGCAGTGCCTAATAAAGCCTCAGTCCTGCTACGATCAAGGATATAATGAGGTCCTAAGAGTCATAATGAAGCAGATTATTTGTAGGAAATTAATAATGAAAATCACTGTTGACAACACCTTTCAACATGTTTCTATTGATTGATGGGAGAATAATCGCATTAATTAATTGGATTAATTGGATTAATTAATGTAAAGGTTAGGTCTATATAGCCCCTATCTAGCCCCTTTTTTCTTACTGGGCAATTTTCCATATTGTTTGGTAGGGTCTAGTGTTATACTTTTAGAGGAATAGCTTGGCTAAGCCACTACTGGGATGTTGTCAGGTCCCATAGATTTTCTGTATCCAATGGTCACAGTAGTTTCTTGCTACCTCATGGCTCAATTCATTGGGTGAAGTCAAGAGGAGGCCAAGCTAAATAATTTGATCATCATTTCGGGCTGATGATGTTCTTTCATTGTCAACCAAATGCTGGGCTTCACCGCAGCTGAGGGAGGGAATGTTCCTGGAGTCTGCTGCTCTGATTATATATAATTGTATCCCACTATTCCAGCTGGATTTGACAGGTCAACAGAATTCTGATATATTATAGCAAGGCCACCAGCATAATCAAGGATATGTCTCACCCCAGACATCCCTTATTTTCCCCTCTCCTATCAGGCGAGAGATACAGAAAACGCACACCTCCAGATTCTGGGATAGTTTAGTCCCAGCTGTTATCAGGCAACTGAACCATTCTCTCACCATCTAGAGATCGGTCCTGACCTACCTTCTATCTCATTGGAGACGGACTATCTTTAATTGGACTTTACTGAACTTTATCAGCACCAAACTTTATTCCCGTTATTCTCTCTCTGTACACTGTAGATTGCTTGATTGTAATCATATATAGTCTTTTCGCTGACTGGATAGCAAGCAACAAATAAAGCTTTTCAATGTACCTTGGTACACATGACAGTTGAGTCATAGAGTCACAGAGTGATACTTGCCTGCGCTTGGTCCATATCCCTCTAAACCTGTCCTATCCATATGCGGCTTGGTGATCGTTTCGCTGAACACCTCCACTCAGTCTGCGTTAACCTACCTGATCTCCCGGTTGCTCAGCACTTTAACTCCCCCTCCCATTCCCAATCTGACCTTTCTGCCCTGGGCCTCCTCCATTGTCAGAGTGAGGCCCAACGCAAATTGGAGGAACAGCACCTCATATTTCACGTGGGTAGCTTACACCCAGCGGTATGAACATCTCTAATTTCAAAAAGCTCTTGCTTTCCCTCGCTCTCCATCCCCTCCCCCTTCCAAGTTCTCTCACCAGTTTTACTGTCTCCGACTACATTCTATCTCTGTCCCACCCACTCCCTGACATCAGTCTGAAGAAGGGTCTCGACCCGAAACGTCACCCATTCCTTCTCCCCAGAGATGCTGCTTGTCCTACTGAGTTCCTCCAGCATTTTTTGTCTATCCATGTACCTGTCTAACTTTTACTAATTAACCTATAACTATAAGTAAAGTAAACTTGTATTCTGAGAGATGGAGTCTGACCAAGGTTCCCCCAGCTCGTTCCCATTGCCAGCATTTATCCACTTGTGGCTGAAAATCTCACTAATGCTGAAATAAAATGAATCGATATAACTTGCAAGAAGATTTATAATTACACAAACATTAATGCCATTTTGATTATGTTTGACATCTAATAACAAGTGTATCTAAAACAAGCAAGATAAAAAAAAGTGAAATCAAATCTTCCTTCATAGTGTAAATTGTATGTTTTTTTAATCATGAAATTTGTTTTGCAGGGAACAGAAATGTTACTTACCCAATTGTCCTTACCCATCAGGGTGATAATTTAAAGTTTAATTTTACAACCTACTATCTCCCCTCCATAAATAATAAATGTCCTGTTATGAATCGAATATGTTGCTTAAATACAAAATGTGGCCTGGGCCTCCACTACATTAATCTATGCTTACACAAAAATATTTAATTAATTGAATTGATTGAAAGCTACAACATGGAAACGGGCCCTTCGCCCCACAGAATTCATGCTGACCATTCATCACACTAGTTCTAGGTAATCCCACTTTCACATCCACTCCTTGCACACTCTGGGCAATTTACAGGAGGCCAATTAACTTACAAACCCCATGTCTTTGTGATGTGGGAGGAAACTGGGGCACCCAGAGGAAACTGGGGGCACACCCAGAAGTCACATGGAGATCATGCAAACCACACAGACAGCAGCCGAGGTCAGGATAAAATTTGGATCTCTGGTGCTATCCTTAGCAATGTTTTGCTGGAATTCTGATAAAGAGAAAAAAAAGCTTGAAATACTCAGCAGGTCAGCAGCACATGTGAGGTGAGAAACAGAGTTGAAGACCCTTCCTCAGAACTCTGCTGAGTGTTTCCAGCATTTTTCAGTTTTTCTTTAACATTTCAGGTCCATGACCTTTCAACAGAACCAAAAC
>CM075977.1:309873124-309993621 GCA_038087875.1 Malacoraja senta
TTTCATTTTCAACGCTTTCCTATTTTTTTTCAAATAAAACTTTCCAAAATGCCATCCATTCTGAGCATATTTAAATCCCTGTCTCACGGTGCGAGCTGACCCACGAGGTACCCCGAGCTTAAAACAAATTTAACTTGTGGTAATCACGTACGATTAATGTAGATTGATGATGCATGTGAATCAATCACACTTAGCCAGCATCACTAACTCCACCCCATTATAACATTTATACTAACGCCCATTCCCAGCACCGTTAGTTGAAGCAGCTAGGATGAACTGACAACACCTCATTTTGTAATGCTGCCAAGTTACTGTGCTGATTAAAGATGTGTGTAAATCTTATACAGTTTGATGTGATTTACACACATCTTTAGTCAGTGGCTAATCCGAGCCCCGCACAGATTGTCATTTGCCATGACTGACAGGGTTCACTCTATGCTGAAGGACATGGTCTCCAAAGGCGTAATTGAAGCAGTCAGTGACCCCACCGACTGGGTCTCAACCATGATTGCCACAGTCAAGAAGGGAAAGGATGAAATCCGCCTGTGCATTAATCCCAAAGACCTGAACACTGCCATTAAGCGCCCACACCATCCCATGAAGACAGTAGAGGATGTTGCGGCAAAGATCGGAACGGCCACCCTATTTTCTGTCCTAGATGCAAAGAACTCATTCTGGCAGATACCGCTGGACAAGAGGTCATCAACCCTCACCACATTTGCCACCCCATTCGGCAGATATAAGTTTCTGAGAATGCCATTCGGGATCAACTCCGCCAGTGAAATCTTCCAAAGAACTATGGAGCAATTATTCGAGGATCTGCCTTGTGCCATTATTGTCGATGATATCCTTGTCTATGGTAAAGACGCAGCAGACGCAGCAGAACATGACCACAATCTCAGGCTCATCTTGGAGCGTGCTGTCAAGATCAACCTCAAGCTCAATCCTGACAAGTGCAAGTTCAGAGTTCCAGTGGTCTCCTATGTCGGCCACATCTTCACCCCTGATGGCCTCAAACCGGATCCGAAGAAAACTACTGCCATCACAGAAATGCTTGCCCCCACTGACGTGAAAGGCCTGCAACGTTTCCTGGGTATGGTAAACTATCTCGGAAAGTTCATACCAAACCTCAGCGAACTAAGCTCCACATTGCGGCAGCTGACAAAAAAGGACACTGCATGGTCATGGTTCCAGCAACATCAGGATGCCTTTGATGTTCTAAAATCCAAACTGACCAGTGCACCGACCCTGACTTTTTTCGACCTGAAACGTCAGGTGGTGATCACCTGCGATGCCTCGAAATTCGGGCTCGACGCAGCCTGCCTGCAACCGTCTGATGATGGCACCCTACTACCCGTCGCGTATGCCTCTCGCACCATGACCGACACGGAGCAGCACTACGCGCAAATCGAAAAGGAACTGCTGGCTGTCGTCTTTGCCTGCTCCATATTCCACGACTTCGTCTATGGCAACACGTTCACGGTTGAGACGGACCACCAACCACTGGTGACAATCCTGAACAAGCCTATCCATGCCGCGCCAGCTCATTTGCAGTGCATGATGATGCAGCTGCAGCGGTACGACTTCTCTATTACCTACAAAAAGGGCAAGGACATGCATGTCGCTGACACACTCTCTCGTGCTCCTCGAGCATCTTGCGAACAACACCCGCATGAACGGGAGAATTTCACGGTTCTCGGTGTCGGTCTAATCTCCAGCAAGCAACTGCGCACTCTGGCCGCGCACACTACTAATGATGATACGCTTCAAGCCCTCTCATCCATCATCAAAACAGGCTGGCCAGACAAACAATTCAACACGCCCACAGAGGTGCAGCCGTACTTCTTGGTCCGTGATGAACTGGTGGTTCAGGATGGTGTTGTCGTCAAGGGTCACAAGGTAGTGGTACCTTCATCGCTACAAGATGAGTACTTCAAAGAGGTACACAGCGGTCACCCAGGAGCCGACTCCACACTGGCACGCGCCCGAGATCTGTTCTACTGGCCCGGAATGGCCACGTACATCCGGGACCGCGTAGCCTCCTGCCCCACTTGCAACAATCTTGCGCCTCATCAGCAGCGGCAACCCCGTCTGCAACAACTTCCACCAGCACTGCCTTGGTCGTCGCTGGCTGCGGACATTTTCTAATGGTACGGTAAGCACTACCTCGTTCTGGTCGACTCATTTTCCAACTGGTTTGAACTTGACCAACTGACCTCCCTTACGTCTGAGATGGTCATCAAGAAGCTGAAAAGACAATTCTCAGCCTATGGCATTCCTGTCATTCTGAGAACCGACAATGGTCCACAGTTCACCAGCCACTTGTTCAAGCTTTTCGCAGACCGATGGAACTTCCAGCACGTCACAAGCAGTCCCGAGTATCCACAGAGTAATGGACTCGCTGAACGCGCTGTCAGAAGCGCCAAGCACTTGCTGGAGGGAGCGCGCATTTCAAAGTCAGACGTCTATCTCGATCTCCTGAATCTCAGAAACATCGCAAGAGACGGAACCTTGGGGTCACCAGCACAGCGTCTGCTGTCGAGGGTGACGAGGTCTCCGGTCCCCATCGCACAACAGCAGCTGGTCCCTCGGGTGTTGAAGCCCGCCACTATCCAGCAACGTCTCCAAGAGAAGCACGACATCCAGCAACGGTCATACGAGAGTTCCAGCAGACCACTCCAGCCTCTACTGCCGGGCCAGGTCGTCCGTCTACGAACTCCAACTGGACATTCTCGTCTGGGCGTTGTTGTACGCCCGACTGATGAGCCGCGATCGTACCTTGTGGACTGTGAGGGAGCGGAATACCGGAGAAGTCGACAACACCTGCTTGCTGTGAAGGAGCCCTGACCACCGCCTGCTGATCCCTATGCTCCGCCGCTCCAGTTCCAGCCGCCTTCCGCAATGTCTCCCGCCCGTCCCCGCATGCCTTGCAACCCCCCCACGTCCCTCTGTCTCCACTAACCACGGGGTTACACCACCGCATGTTTCCCCCCTCGGTCACCACAAGCCTCTACCGTGCAATTTTCACCTTCAGCCTCTCCGCCTAATCCTTCAGTTGAGGGAGGGGATGGTTGGGTCCGCACGCGCTCGGGCCGTGTTAGTAGACCACCAGACAGGTATGGCGAATATGTTTAATACAATTCCTTTCCACATTTAATCTTTAGGGGGAAGGATGTAGATTGATGATGCATGTGAATCAATCACACTTAGCCAGCACCACTAACTCCACCCCATTATAACATTTATACTAACGCCCATTCCCAGCACAGTTAGTTGAAGCAGCCAGGATGAACTGACAACACCTCGTTTTGTAATGCTGCCAAGTTGCTGTGCTGATTAAAGATGTGTGTAAATCTTATACAGTTTGATGTGATTTACAATTAATGTAGCGGGGAACGTCGGAACTCGTGGACGCAACTTAGCGACTCGTGGCGCTAACGGCAGGTACCCGTGAAACTTGTTAACTCTTGGAAAAATTCAAACACGTTTAAAGTTTTCCATGAGTAAAATGGACTTGATGTTAAAAATTGAAACATTTAAACACGTTGTAAGAACGTAGTTGCCCGTGGCGTTTACTTAGTGACTCGTGAGTCTACCGTGGGAACTCTTTAACTCAGCGGGCAGGCAGCATCTCTGGAGAGAAGGAATGGGTGATGGGATGACATTTCCAAAGTGGGGGGGGGAGAGGGGGTGGGGGTGGAGGAGAGAGGGTGGAGAGTGGAGGGAGAGGAGGGGGAGACAGATGGGGGTGTCTTCATTCACTAGCGGCGGGTGCCGGTCACTGAAACAGGCAGGTGAGATTTCACATCACTTTGTGTGTGTCTGTCTCTCTCTCCCTCCCTCCCTCTCACACAGGCTGAGAGACTCTGCCTCTGTGAGTGTACGTCTCTTTCTCCCCCTCTCCCACACACAGTAAGACCGAGGTAAGTCCATCTGTGTAAGTCCCTGTGTCTCCCACATACACAGTAAAACTCTGCTTTGTGTGTGTATATACCGCTCCCCCCATTTCTCTCTTTCTCCCCCCCCACCTCTCTATTTCTCCCCCACACACAGTAAGAGCGATGTATTCTGCTTAGTCTCTCTTCCCTCCCACACACACAGATAGACCGAGGTCCTGTGCGCTCTTTCTCTCTCCCTTACAGTCACGCCGAAGTACACCACACTGCCTCTGTGCCTCTCTCTCTCTGTCTCTCTCCCCCTCTCTCCTTCATACACAGTCAGAGGTCCACACTGTCTCTGTGTCTCTCTCTCCCCTACACACACACACAGACTGAGGTACACACTGCCCGTTGTGTGTGTGTGTCTGCCTCTGTCTCTCTCTCCCACACACACAGTTAAAGGTACTCCACGCTGCCTGTGTGTGTGTGTGTCTCTCTCTCCCTCTGTCCCACCCCCCACACCCACACACAGTCAGTCAGTCAGAGGATCTCCACACTGTGTGTGTGTGTGTGTGTGTGTGCGCCTCTGTCTCTCCCTATCACAGTCAGAGTGAGGTACTCCCCCCTGCAGTCTCTCCGCTGCCTCTCCCCGGGCAGGGTGCATCTGCCTCAGGCTGCCCAGACAGTCAGACACAACTCCGGTGGCGGGCTCCATGCACAGCTCCTGCCGGCCGGCTGGGAGCGGCGACGGAGGACAGGGGGATGTTGGCCACCAGCGGGGCAGTCTCGGCTCTCCATGCAGTCCGAGTCTCGCTGGATCCTCGTAATCCTCTGCCTGTCAAATGGGTGAGTTTAACCTGACCCCCCCCCCCCAACCTCCCTCCACCTCAACTCACGCCTGGGCACCAAAGCAGCTCAGGAGGCGAACCCTGAGCTCCGTCTCCCAACAGTCTGATGTGCGCATCCGTGCACATTCAAAGATTTCATCTCCAGTCTCCCCGCAGTGTGTAGACCTGGCAGTAAATTAAATTAAAATATAGCAAACCTCCGCCTGCTGGTCTTCTAACTACGTGATGTGTGTTTCAAACAAATCATCAGTATAACTGCTCTGGCACTGGACGGTGCGCATTTTCCCTTTGTAGGTCACATCAATAGATGCGGCCTTCAAAGCCGCAGGATGGAGATGTTGCTTATTAAAACAGACCTTCATTGAAGGTGGGCTCAAGACTAACTCGGGAAAGGAACTTGTTAACTCGGGAGACGAACTTGGAACATCGCAGAAATGACAGTTAACGGCAAACTTGAGTCATACCCGTGGGAACTCGGTTAAACTCTTGATCATACACTTGGAATCTCGTGCACAACCACGAGTCTTTCGCTCGGGGTACCTCGTGGGTCAACTCGCACCGTGAGACAGGGCTTTTAAGGATATGGTTATTTACAAATTAGATATAATAAATGTTACAGCGTTTTAATGTGGTTCGGCCTCAATCACTGTACCTGTTGTTGTTGGATCACTTCCATTTCTCAAGCCTCCTTATGAAGGAATGTAGACTCACTAGTTGCAGTTAGCATCAACTTCAGTAACTGAACCACAATGCAGAGCCTGAATTCAATAATTAAAGTTGGCTTGCTGACAAGTAGCCTTTGCAGGGAATCTCCATATTTATCACACAGTGTGTATTTTGTATAAACTCAAGTGGCTTCAGTTGAAGGATATAAACAACAGACACTCAAACTCCTATTCATGTGGAATCACTCTTGGCCCAATCTCTCTTGTGATTGATAAGAATAATTCTCAAGAGAATGGTTACGTAGAAATCTTTAAAAAGAATATCTCAGTAGTTGTTGTTCATGTCTGTTTAATCTGTGCTTGGCAAAGTACAAATTGGTCTGGCAGATATGCAGTACGGAAACCCACCCTTCGGCCCAACCTGCCCCCGCCAACCAAGTTGCCCCATCTAAACCAGTCCACCTGCCCGTGTTTAGCCCATATCCCTCTAAATCTTTCCTATCCATGTACCTGTCCAAATGTCACTAAAATGTTGTTATAGTCCCTGGTGGAGCCCTCAATGGTCCATTGTTGGCTGTGGAATAGGTGATAACGAAAGGATATGAACAATTAAACTATCAAGATGACCAGAAGATATTCCCAGTATCCAGCTTTTCTAATTGCACTAGTCAGCTATACTTGTCACATCATCACCAGAGCCTGAAACAAACAAACAAACTGTTCCAACCTATTCAGTAGACTTCTTGGAGTTTATCCAGTCCAGACATCCATCACTGGATGATTTATGTTGGACTTAAATCAATGCAAAATATACATAATCTTTCTCCATTTCATGGAAAATTGGCCGAAGTTAGACATTGGACAACTGAAAAGTGGAAGTTGAACATGCTGAGACAGATACCTAATTGCTGTTTCACCAGAGAAGTTCAAAGTTTCAAAGGTCTGTTTATTGTCACGTGTATCAATTAAGGTACAGTGAAACTCAAATTACTATACAGCCATACTAAAAAAAAGCAATAAGACACACAATTACATAAAAGGTAACATAAACATCCACCACAGCGGACTCCCCACATTCCTCACTGTGATAGAAGGCAAGAAAGTTTAATCTTCTTCCTCTTTATTCTCCCGAAGTCGGGGCAATCGAACCAGCCGCATTCGGGGCGATCGAAGCTCCTGCAGCCGGCGATTGAAGCTCCCGGGTCGGGGCGGTCGAAGCTCTCGCGTCAGGGCGGTCGAAGCTCCTGCGATTTGGAGCTCCTGAAGTCGGTCTTTAACCAGGGACCGTGAGGTCCACGATGCTAAAGTCCGCAGGCTCCCGCGCATGGAGCTCCAAGGTCGATCCCCGACAGGGATCGCCAGCTCCACAATGTTAAGTCCGCAGGCTCCCGTGGTTGGAACTCCCGAAGTTGGTCTCCAGCAGAGGCCGCCAACTCCATGATGTTAGGCTGTAATGCGGACGGAGATACGATAAGGAAAAAAAACCGCATTCCCGTTGAGGTAAGAGATTTAAAAAAGTTTCCCCCAGGCCCCCCCCCCCCCCCACCTACCACATAAAACTAGCGAAAGAACACTAAAACATACATTTAACACATACTAAAAAACAACAAAGAAGGGAGGGTCAAGACAGACTGTTGGCGAGGCAGGCATTGCGGGCGCCACCCGGTGGATAGATAACTGTGGAAAAACATTCACATCATCTTCCTAACCACAGCACAGTCATACAGAAACTTTGGAACTGACTTTTTTCTTATGGAGGATGTTGGATTGCTGTAGAATTACATAGAATCAAATGAACAGGGATGAGTATAAATGAGTACCCTGTTTCTTCCAATTTATCAAGCGCTGTGGCATCTGGAACTCTGATAAATTGACTGTTAAATTTCTGTTTAATAAAAGTGATGGCAAGTGCAAAAGGACGGGTACTAAATGTTTGAGATTACAAGCTACAAGATCTTTATAAAATATCTTCATGAATTTACTTCATGTAATAATACATTTATTTTAATGCATCACATTCATTCAGATAACATTGCACAGAATAACATTAGATTTCATGTTTCCTTAAATAATTCAGGAGATTTATGTTTTGTCCCTGGGTGGTTTCATTCCTTTCACTTCATGGAATTTGAAGCATCAAAATCAACCGTGCAGTTATCGTGCAGCTATTGCTGGTTCAGATCAGACTGGATCTGGCCTGCTTGCTAAACCTACCACCCATTGTGCCTGCCCATCCGCTCACAGCAATCTGTTCCCGACACAGTGGGCCATCCGAGCTGAGCCTGCGTATGCCAGAGGCATCTGGATATCTGACAAGAGCAGGCACAGTACTGTGAGCGGGCCTCGGGGTATGGATAAAGAGGCTCCATCCCCAGAGTGCCCCAACGCCAAAGCCCATTGGAACTGCTTTTATAACTCTCTATTGGGCAGAGAATATTAAACAGTGTTCAGATTTGTTAATATTAAAAAAAAAAAAAACACTTTACAATGATAGAAAGGAATTGAAATAAGTAAAACAAGTACGTTTAGTCATCTTTAACAAAGGGTCAATAACCCCATGCAAATGAATGGTGTCATGGTTCGTGGACAATCCTGACATTAAACTGAGGAGCCCGATGCAAAGTACATCTGGCTTCCCTTTTCAGTATATTAGTGCTTTGCCTTTGTACTATTATAGAAGTGTTTGCCTCCTTGCTTATCTCTATCTTCCATTCCTCTACGTACAGAAACAAGCTGCTCAGAGAGAAGGAGGTGGTGGTCAGTGAATTCCTATGGAAACCCTGATAGAGGTTTAGCTGGTTTAGTACATTTAGTGCCATTTAAAAATCAATGAAATCCAATAGTGTTTAATTTCTAATCTCTTTTTTTCCCTTCCTCATTCATAAATACTTCAAACAATATTCTGTGAGAACTATGTAAACGTATCTAAACTATTACTGGTTGTCTTTTTTTTTCTTGTGTTCATATAATAAGGTACAACAGTTTAGTTAACAGTGTGCTTAATCTGAAAAAAAATGTCACTATATTTTCTTACAATATCTTGTTGCTGACAGTTTCACCATTAGGGATAAGATGCTCTATTGATTTGTCATTGACTGAGCTGTTTGGTTTATGTGTACTTGTCAGTTTACTTGTTGAGAAACAGTACATGAATTTCAGTGTGAATCACTTCATTATCATTTAAACAATATGTTTAGTTGATACCCTCTTTGTGAGAGTATGTGCTTATTATTGATATCCTTCAAAATACTAAATGGAGAAAAATGAGGATGAGAACCGGAGATAACCACACCTGCTGATTTGGAGTGAAATGGGTACGAACTGGGGTGAAGTTTAACTATTGGGTGAGTGGTTGGCAGAGTGATTGGTCAGTTGCCTGATGGTGAAATAGCTCGGTCTATTGAGAGGGCCCAGCCTTGTTTTCTACATGGTCGGTGCACTGTGGTCACAAGAATTCCCGCTATAAAATCTTGTCCAAATATATGCACGCAGGATTTTCTTTAATAATTTTCAAAGTAGCTTGTTTACAACAAGGAGCTCTGGGACAATTGGGTGCAGGTTTTAACTTCTCAAAATTAACCTTATGGATTTGTTTATTTCGCTAATGTGATGAGGCAGAATTTTATTCTGGTATCATGTGGCTATTAGCATTTTACAGGGGACAACTGATAGGTAGCCATAATAATTAAGCTTTGTGCAACAGTGCCCCGTAGAATCCAGTGGTGATTTGACATTTACTGACTTATCCTTATCATTAAACCCAGTCCTTTTTAATGTAGACATTCATTTATACAATTCCCATATGACCTATTCTCATAAGAGAAGATACATTGATTTCATTAATATTGACTAAAATTGAGCATCAAATATGCATTGGAACATTAAATGGAGACACTGGAGTCAGCAGGTTCTGAAATTTTGAGCCAAAAAAAAACTGTTCGAGGAACTCAGTGGGTCAGGCAGAGGCCGTGGTGGGAAATAGACAGATGCTGTTTAAACTTGGGGCTCTTCTTCCAGACTGGTGTAAAGGGGAGATAACTGATAGAAAGAGTTATGGTAAGGGGTGGGACAAGAGCTGGCATGTACAGTGCCCTCCATAATGTTTGGGACAAACACCCATCATTAATTTATTTGCCTCTGTACTCCACAATTTGAGATTTGTAATAGAAAATATCACATATGGTTATAGTGCATATGGTCAGATTTTATTAAAGGGTGTTTTTATTATCATTTTGGTTTCACCATGTAGAAATTACAGCTGTGTTTATAAGTAGTCCCCCCATTTCAGGGCACCATAATGTTTGGGACACATGGCTTCACAGGCGATTGTAATTGCTCAGGTGTGTTTAATTGCCTCCTTAATGCACTTATAAGAGAGCTCTCGGCACCTAGTCTTTCCTCCAGTCTTTCCATCACCTTAGGAAACTTTTATTGCTGTTTATCAACACGAGGACCAAAGTTGTGCCAATGAAAGTCAAAGAAGCCATTATGAGACTGAGAAACAAGAATAAAACTGTTAGGGACAACAGCCAAACCTTAGGCTTACCCAAATCAACTGTTTGGAACATCATTAAGAAGAAAGAGAGCACTGGTGAGCTTACTAATCGCAAAAGAACTGGCAGGCCAAGGAAAACCTCCACAGTTAATGACAGAAGAATGCTCTCTAATAAAGAAAAATCCACAAACACCTGTCCGACAGATCAGAAACACTCTTCAGGAGTCAGGTGTGGATTTGTCAATGACCACTGTCCGCAGAAGACTTCATGAACGGAAATACAGAAGCTACACTGCAAGATGCAAACCACTGGTTAGCTGCAAATATAGGATAGCCGGGTTACAGTTTGCCAAGAAGTACTTAAAAGAGCCACTGTTCTGGAAAAAGGTCTTGTTGAGTGATGAGATGAAGATTAACTTATATCAGAATGATGGCAAGAGCAAAGTATGGAGGAGAGAAGGAACAGCCCAAGATCCAAAGCATACCACCTCATCTGTGAAACACGGTGATGGGGGTGTTATGGCCTGGGCATGTATGGCTGCTGAAGGTATTGGCTCACTTATCTTCATTGATGATACAACTGCTGATGGTAGTAGCATAATGAATTCTGAAATGTATGGACACATCCTATCTGCTCAAGTTCAAACAAATGCCTCAGAACTCATTGGCTGGCAGTTCAATCTACAGCAAGACAATGATCCCAAACAAACCGCTAAAGCAACAAAGGAGTTTTTCAAAGCTAAAAAATGGTCAATTCTTTAGTGGCCAAGTCAATCACCCTATCTGAACCCAATTGAGCATGCGTTTTATATGCTGAAGAGAAAATTGAAGGGGACTGGCCCCCAAAACAAGCATAAGCTAAAGATGGCTGCAACACAGGCCTGGCAGAGAAGACACCCAGCAACTGGTGATGTCCATGAATCGCAGACTTCACTCAGTCATTGCATGCAAAGGATATGCAACAAAATACTAAACATGACTACTTTTATTTACATGACATTGCTGTGTCCCAAACATTATGGTGCACTGAAATGGGGGGACTCTGTATAAACACTGCTGTAATTTCTACATTGTGAGACCAAAATGTATAAAAATGGCCTTTATTAAAATCTGACAATGTGCACTTTAACCACATGTGATTTTTTTCTATTACAAATCTTAAATGGTGGAGTACAGAAGCAAATAAATAAATGATGGGTCTTTGTCCCAAACATTATGGAGGGTGCCGTAGTTGATGAATCCAGGGAAGATCAAGAGATAAGAGAGTCAACAGTCAAAAGTGTTTAATTGTCATGTACACCAGGAAGGAAACATTGAGATTCTTATTTTCTGCTGCTTTCAGGCCCATTATTGCAATAACATATAAACAGGTACATAAACATTCAATAATACAACAAATTAACGATCAATAATGGTAGGTATAATTATACAAAACCAAAATCTGTAGTGTAACCAATACAAAGTCTATAAAGGATCTGAGTTGCAGAGGCAGGATTGTGTTGTGCAGTGTTCAAAAACCTGATGATTGATGAGAAGAAACTGTTCTTGAACTTGGAGGTTTTCAGGCTCCTTCTCCCCAATGATAATAGCATGATGAAAGTGTGGCCTGAGCGGTGTGGGTCTTTGATGATATTAGCTGCCTTTTGAGGCAGCACTTCCTGCAGATTCCTTTGATGGTGGGGAGATTACTACCCATGATAGACCAGGTTACATCAACTACCTTCTTGAACATAGAACAGTACAGTATAGGAATGGACCCTCCGGCCCACAATGTTTGTGCCGAACATGATGCCAAGTTAAACTGATCTCATTTGCCTGTACATTATCCTTATCCTTCTATTCCCTGCACTTCCATGTGCCTATCTAAAGGTCTCTTAAATGCCACTTTCATATCTGCCTCCCCCACCAACTATGGTAAGGCATTCCAGGCCCCCACTACTCTCTGTCTAAAAAAACTTGCCCCGTACATTTCCATTCAACTTTTTCCCACTCCCCTCTAGTGTCGGCTATTTCCATCCTGGGGAAATAGTTCTGACTGTTTATCTTGCCTCATAATTTTATAAACTTCTAACATCTCCCTTGAACCACTGATGTTCCAGAGAACACTATCCAGGTCTATCCAAACTCTCCCTGTAGCAGAATCCAGGCAGCATTTTTGTAAACCTCTTCTGCACCCTCTCCAAAGCTTCCACATCTTTCCTGTAATGGGGCGATGAGAACTGCCTGAAATACTCCAAATGCAGCCTAACCAAAGTCCTATAGAGCTGCATCATGACATCCTGACCCTTATATTAAATGACCCGAGCTATGAAGACAAGCATACAATATGCATTCTTTATCACCCAATTTACTTGGGTTACCACCTTCAGTGAGCTATGAATTTGCCCCCACCTACATAAAAAGTCGTCTCACCCACCACTCCACCTCTAGGCCCCTCAGATCGGCCGACTTGGGGTTGCTGAATATCCCACGGTCTAGGCATAAGCTCAGGGGCGACCGCGCCTTTGCGGTTGCAGCCCCTAGACTAGGTATGTTACAAAACTTACCTTCAGTCGCGCTGTAATTCTGCCACTGGCCGTGTGCGCGATTTTGGCGCCTTTAAGGGGGGGCGGATTTAAAACGCGGGTTTCTCCTCCCTTGTCCTAGTTAATATTGTGTTAGAGTACAAGCGTTGGCTGATGAATCGTTCCTAGTGGCGATTTGTGAATTTTTTATTTTTATTAAATCGTCAATGTCAGCGCTACAATAATTTTAAAATCAGCTCCTGAAGCGTCAACGCCGATAACGGGGACGGATTTCACGCATGGGACAGGTAAACGAAAGTGCTTTCTTTAAATGTATAAAAGTGCTTCTTAAGAAGCCTTTAATTCACATTTTTTCATGCGCCACGGTGATTTTATTCCCCGAATTAACGGCAGTATTTTTCATGCCAATACGGGGTTAAATTCACCGCAAATCAACGTTCCAAAAGATCGCGTTCCAGAAATCCTCACTCGCAAGATGAATTAAAATGCCCATTAATTTACAGGTATTAAACATTCAATTCCTTCCATTTGGCCTGTAAATTCATGAAAATTAGATTTAAAAATTATGTTATATTGTGAATTATTGTGTGAATGTTATTTGGACACTTAGGCTATTTAAAAATGTTAATCTATTCTTAAGAAATTGATAGATGTTTAGATCTAGTAATTGAATTTTGTAATTAGCTACAATTAGGTAACTAACTAATTATATGCTTTACTTTCATGTCTTTGAAGTAAGATTGTTTCATATTTGTTTCAGAATGCTTCTATAATAACTGAAAATTTCTTTCAGTTATCATAATTTTTAAGAAAGTTATGGGCTTTTAACTGTCCTCGATCACAGCTTTTGTGTTAAGTCAATGGAAAAGCAATAGGGAACTAGATGCTAATTTCTGAGTATGATAATGGCCATAACCTTTTTAATACTGAAGATATGAAAGTGAATTAAGTGTCAAATTAAACTTCTTTTTATGCTTTATCTGATGGGATAAATTGCAGACTTTATTTTTTAAATCTCAAATTTTTGTAACATTGCTACCTAGACTGTGGAACAGCATCCCCTTTCCCATCACAACTGCCCCCTCCATCGACTCTTTTAAGTCAAGACTAAAAACTTATCTATACTCCCAAGCCTTTCCTGACGTCCTCTGAGTGAGGGCTACATGTATATATGTATGTAGTTTGTTTTGTTTATGCTATTCTTATAACAAATGTAAAGCACTTTGGCCAACGAGAGTTGTTTTTTAAATGTGCTATATAAATAAATGTGACTTGACTTGACATGAATTTGGACTCCAAGATCTCTCTGTACATCAATGGTGTTAAGTGTTTTGCCGTTAACTGTATACTATCACCTTACATTCAAACTCCCAAAGTGCAACACCTCACACTTGCTCGGTTAACACTTGCTCTGTTAATTCCATCTGCCATATCTGTTAACTTCCATCTGCCATTATACACATAAATATACATGGAGTTCCGCAGGGATCTGTACTGGAACCTCTGCTGTTTGTGATTATATATATATAATCACAAACAGCAGAGGTTCCAGTACAGATCCCTGCAGAACTCCACGTCACAGACCTCAAGCCAGAATATCTACCTTCCACCACAACCCTCTGTCTTCTATGAATATGCCAATTCTGAATCCATAAGGCCACATCATCTTGAATCCCCTTCATCTTAATCTGGATCATCCCACATAATAGACATTAACAAAAGCCTGACTAAAGTCCATCTATGCAACATCCACCATCCTACCTTCACCAATCTCCTTTATCACTTCTTCAAAAAACTCAATTAAGTTTGTAAAACACAAGTAGAGCCTCGTTCGTTTCTGGGCATTTACCGTAAATTGATACTTTCCTCTGAAATATAAATGTTGTAATAATATGTATTGATGAAATTCTAATTAAGGAAACATTAGTATCTGCATTTGTGAGCTTGGCATTGATCATTTCCATACAAAGATAGTGTTACTATCACATTATAGATTTTGTTTTATAACCAACCTATTTTCAATGGAAAATACAAGTGCGGTGGGGCTTTGTCTGTTTCTGAGTCTGAACCAAACAAATCATTTGTGTGAGATAGCCACAAAATCCTGGAGTAACTCAGCTGGTCAGGCAGCATTTCTGGAGGTCATAATCACCAGCCTTTCAAGGGCAATTGGCCAAGGCCAATACATGCTGGCCTTCCCAGAAATGCCCACAAAAAATGAGAGGATGTATCTTAATAATTTAAGTGATGTTCAGATACACTGATCTTATTAAATGAGAATACAGATGACTGTTTCTAGCTGAAAATAATTTTGACCCAGAGCATATGTTGCATTAGATGGTGCATATTTATGGCTTCCCTTGCATTTCGTCCACAGGTTCAGAAGGTGTAGTATTTGAACAATCAGTGGAAACGCCTCATGTCAGAGCTGAGTCTTCACAAGAGCTCAAGTAAGTGAATGCCTTGGATATTGGTAGTCATCTTTCTTCGATCAAATGCCAATTGTTTCAATTTTCACTTAGTATGCAGCTATTTGAAAGACCAGTGATCATTTGGAATATAAGTTAAAGGCCTGTCTCACGAGTCTGCGGTCATTGGCGGCGAAACAGGAAGAATCTACCGCTCCTGGGCCGCCATAGACCGCGCACTCGGTCAAATGCACAATTCCGGGGCCGTGCGGCGTTGTTCCCAACACCGCACGGTGCTAAAATAAAACCAACACTGTTCAAAAATATGTTCCTATCGCACAGCCGCCGCCAGTGAGGCACGAGTGCGGCACGGTCACCGCCACAGCCGCCGCCAATGTGGCACGAGCGCCGTGCGTCGAACTTGCACCACCACAGCCTCCGCCAGTGAGGCACGTGTGCGGCACAGCCGCCGCCACAGCCACCGCCACAGCGCCGCGATCAGCACTGCCGCCGCCACAGACCCGCAGATCCAAAATGACGTCATCGCAGTCGGCCCGCCCTTTTTTTTTACTTACCGCAAGCTCGTGGGACCAGCCGTACTTAAATCACTCGGCCCCCACGCAGCACCCATGCGGCGCTCCCGTGGCATAGGCTCGGCGCTCTCGCCATTGCCGTGCGGTCCCCTCTACAGGCGAAGCCGCGCTTCACCGCCGATGACCGCAACACCGTGAGACAGAGCCTTTAGGATAAATAGGTATTTTTCATTCACAAGCTTTAAAACCAGAACTTCCAGTTATGAAATTCAAATCTAATATAATATAGAATAGAAAGATTTGCATTTCCTAAACAGGCTCTTGAAATTTAAAAAAAACAACCAAAAATCTGGAAATAAACAAGAAACATGGAGAGAAAAAAAATGGAGCTTTCAGCACAATGCCTTTCTTCAGAACAATTAATGCAGCTCAACGCAACTAACTAAATTGGATAAACAATGCTATCTTCTGATAGCCACCACAAAAGTACCAAAGGAAATGAACAATAACACACTAAACCATGATGGATATTGCACAACAGCTGTTGAATGCTGAAAACAAAATAACAATGAAAATGCAAAAACGAAAAACGAAAATGTTTTTTAATTTAGCTAGTAATTCTCTGCCATCCTGAATATTTTACGTATTTCCAGTTATTTCTGCTGCCTCTTCATTTTGCATTATCAGTAGTTTTGGGACAGTTTCCTAAATTCTCGAGTCTAATTTATCAATGTACATTAATGGTAAAATTATTACATTAAGAAATTTTCCTGCATGCAGCTTCTTTTTCTAAGTCTTTGTCTGAATGCAGACTGATTCTTTTCTACAAAATCTTTTATGAGATACATTTTTAAACGTCTGTATCTATTTATTCTATTCTACCTGCACCAACCTGCTGGTAAATGCTGAGCCATCCTTGTTAACTCAAGACATCTGAATAAGCAGGGCAGTCTGGATAGTCTGGATCCCAACAATTTGTGAGAGAAAGAAGCTGGCCTAATCCTCGTAGAGGTGCTTAAATGATTTCCATGGTTCGTTTTTTAATTGGCAAGCATTTCAGAGGTAATATTGGTTAACAGAAATCAATTAAATGTTCGCCAAAAATTGCAGAGTGCTATTCAAAGCAATGGACGAGGGTGGGATGAGGTGTGATCTTATAAAGTTGTGTAAAATCATGAGAGGAATAGATTGTGTAGATGCGCAGAGTAGGGGAATCGAGAACCAGAAGTCATAGGTTTAAGATGAAGGGGAAAGATTTAATAGGAACCGGCAGGGTAATCTTTTCACATGAAGTGTGGTGGGTGTATGGAACGAGCTGCTAGAGGAGGTTTATCTAGGTTTTGCATAATTTGGTGGGTTTCAATGAGATTCCCTCCCCTCATGTACATCCCCAACTCCCCCCCCCTCCCCTCCCTTCATCTCCCTTCAAGTTCAATGAGTATTGTCGAACAAATATTTAGAAGGAAAGGGTCATTCAGTTATTTTATTTTAAGTTGTCTTGTTTAATTACTTGTGTTTGTTGCATTACTAACTAACCACTTTTTTCATGTTCTTTGTTTTAAATGTAATAGTTTTTTTTAAATTTCATAATGGTAGACACAGTTAACTCTCATTACAATCAATTACAGCTTTATAGCTGAGGATGTCCACTTGAGACAAGAAACTGCAGATGCTGGAACATTAAGTGAAGCACAAAGTGCTGAAGTAACTTAATGGAAGGGAATGGAGAGATGATGTTTCGGGTAATGACCTTTCTTCAGACTAGAGACCACACTGAGGGGCCTCTCAGCTTTGAGTAATGTCAATATTTATCAGGAATGTTTTAGGAGGAAGCCTCTACGAAAGACCATGCCACTAGACTTTGGAATGTGGAGAGACCGCAAGATCCAGTCACCTGAGTTTAGATGAGGGGAAATGCAAATGTTGACTGAGCCAATATTACCCAAGTTTTAAATTTATTGCTACAAACCTGCTGACTGTAAGTTTATTAATGCCTAATACAGTTTTCATAAATGTATACAAATAAAAGTTCCTGAAGCTGAGGTTTGTGCCCATTTTATACCAGAATATTGCTATTCTTATCAAGCAGCTCAGTGCTGTCTTTTTTGCTAGCAATGTTTTGAAATATTAAGAAAGGCTGACTTGGTTGATGTGTACAAAGAAATAGGTGTCAGAAGGGGAACATATTCTAAGGATGATGATGACATTACAACTCTGCTTTTTTCATTTTGTGTTGTCTCCAGATAGATTACCCTCAGATATTTTTATTTTCTCTTATTGCATGCAGCATTGATGTTAGTGTTCATCCAAATGTCACTTAATAAACACTATGTGCAGGGCAGCAGGCTTCCCATGGCTGGCACTGTTGCAGCTTCTGGAATCTTTTTTTGTCTGTATTGTATTTGAGATACCTACCTTAATTGTGAAGGCAGACAGCTCCAAGTTAGAGTGTTGACAACATGCAAGCTGACTGAACTGACAAGAGAAACAACATTCTCTAATTTCCACAATCCTATTTCCCCAGAACTGGAGGGTAAATAGGAATGAGCTGCCAGAGGAAGTGATAGAAGTGGGTACAATTTAAAAGATGTTTGGAGAGTAAGGTGTTAGAGGGATATGGGGCAAATACAGGCAAATGGGAATAGCTCAGGTAGGCACCTTGGTTGGTAGGTCAAGCTGGGCAGAAGAGACTGTTTCTGTGCTGTATCACTCAATGACTAAAATAATATTTTGAGAATAATAATTTCAATATTTATAGCTCTAACTGCTCTAGTTTTATGCCATTTTTTTTAACATGTTGTTGTTAATGCAGTTTTTCCATTGAAATCATTACGCATTATTCATTTCAATATTAGGAATGGTTTTCAATTTGTATGTGCCCTGACAGAGAAATGGCACATTAGAAATATCAAAACAGAGCACCAGATTGAGTAAAAGAGCATTTTGACTACGCCAACACTGCAATACAAAATAGAGTATTATTTGATATTGACCAATTAAAAAGGTGTGAATTGCAACAAAAATGCATCTAAATCTTCTTTTGTTGAAATTATCATTAATATAGCTGCTCCTTTTGAGATCAGTACCCAGTTGATCAATGTGATCCATTGTGATTGTTGCAGCAACTTTATGTCTGAAGACGCTCGCCATTATTTATGCTCACATTATGCAGAAACATTTGTGAAGGGATTAAACTCAAAAATCATATTTGTGGTCCTCCACCACACCAAAGGTTATGTAGCATCTGCAAAGAGAGAAATTGAAACTTATTTTGATGAAAGGCTGTGGACGGGCAATGTTATTCTGCTTCTGACTGAAGAATGGTCTTCTTTGAGTCTGAATAAGGGTCTCGACCCGAAATGTCACCCATTCCTTCTCTCCAGAGATACTGGCTGTCCCGCTGAGTTACTCCAGCATTTTGTGTCTACCTTCGATTTAAACCAGCATCTGCAGTTCTTTCCTACACACAATGTTAATTCTGCATTACTCTTCACAGATGCTGCCGGGCTTCCTTAGCATTTCCAAAACCTTTAGTACAAATTCTGATTTCTTAAAATCACATCAGGTTTTAATTTTTGTAGGAGATCTTAATAACATAATATTCAATTTAGACCTTTTATTCCATTCACTTTATTTTCTGAAGTATTTTGCTCTTGCAAGGTGATTATTTACTGGGTGAGTACATAGTGAGTTTAACCATCCAGACTCAACAGTAGTCATGCATTGAAACTGGTGAGATCCATGCTTCTGTGTTCATGGTGCAATGATGTTGATGGATTCTCATGCCATGCTGGATGCCCCAAGCATCGTGATGGGACTTCCCTCTCAGTCTTGAGCCAGGTTGGTGACCTGGTGCAGGATTTCCGAACATATTCACTTCCATTGGATTTGTGGTGAAAGGATATAGGACACCAAGGGAAAGATTTTAGTTTAGTTTTTTAGTTTAGTTTAGTTTAGAGATACAGCACGGAAACAGGCCCTTCAGCCCACCAAGTCCGCACCGACCAATGATTCCCGCACACTAACACTATCCTACACAAACTGGGGACAATTTAAATTACGCCAAGCCAATTAACCTACATACCTCAAGTTCAAGTTCAAGTGAGTTTATTGTCATGTGTCCCTGATAGGACAATGAAATTCTTGCTTTGCTTCAGCACAACAGAACATAGAAGGCATTGACTACAAAACAGATCAGTGTGTCCATATATCATTATATAAATATATACACACAAATGATAAATAAACTGATCGTGCAAATAACAGATAATGGGCTATTAATGTTCATAGTTTTGTCCGAGCCAAGTTTAATAGCCTGATGGCTGTGGGGAAGTAGCTATTCCTGAACCTGCTCGTTGCAGTCTTCAGGCTCCTGTACCTTCTACCTGAAGGTAGCAGGGAGATGAGTGTGTGGCCAGGATGGTGTGGGTCCTTGATGATACTGCCAGCCTTTTTGAGGCAGCAACTGCGATAGATCCCCTCGATGGAAGGGAGGTCAGAGCCGATGATGGACTGGGCAGTGTTTACTACTCTTTGTAGTCTTTTCTTCTCCAGGGCGCTCAAGTTGCCGAACTAAGCCACGATGCAACTGGTCAGCATGCTCTCTACTGTGCACCTGTAGAAGTTAGAGAGAGTCCTCCTTGACAAACCGACTCTCCGTAATCTTCTCAGCAAGTAGAGGCACTGATGTGCTTTCTTAATAGTAGCATCAGTGTTCTCAGACCAGGAAAGATCTTCAGAGATGTGCACGCCCAGGAATTTAAAGCTCTTGACCATTTCAACCATCGACCCATTGATATAAACGGGACTGTGGGTCCCCATCCTACACCTTCCAAAGTCCACAATCAGTTCCTTGGTTTTGCTGGTGTTGAGGGCCAGGTTATTGTGCTGGCACCATATGGACAGTTGCTCGATCTCTCTTCTGTACTCTGACCCATCCCCATCAGTGATAAGTCCCACAACAGTGGTGTCGTCAGCGAAATTGATGATGGAGTTCGCACTATGACCGGCTACGCAGTCATGAGTATAGAGTGAGTACAGCAGGTGGCTGAGCACGCAGCCTTGAGGTGCTCCCGTGCTGATTGTTATCGAGACTGACACATTTCCACCAATACGAATCTGAGAATCAGGGATGCGCAGATACCCAGTTCTGCGAGTTTGGTAACCAGCTTGGAGGGGATGATTGTATTAAATGCTGAGCTGTAATCGATGAATAACAGCCTGACATATGAGTTTTTGTTGTCCAAGTGGTACAGAGCGGAGTGGAGGGCCAGCTAGATCGCATCCACCATTGATCTGTTGTGGCGGTAAGCGAACTGCAGTGGGTCCAGGTTTTTGTCGAGGTAGGAGTTGATTTGCACCATGATCAACCTCTCAAAGCACTTCATCACCACAGGCGTTAGTGCCACAGGTCGATAGTCATTGAGGCACGTCACCTTGCTCTTCTTGGGCACTGGTATGATTGATGCCCTTTTGAAGCAGGTGGGAACCTCAGACCTCAGAAGTGAGAGGTTGAAAATGTCCGTAAAAACTCCAGCCAGTTGGTCCGCACAGGTTTTTAGAACACGACCGGGTATACCATCAGGTCCAGGCGCTTTTCGAGGGTTCACCCCTCTGAAGGATTTCCTGACATCGGCCTCTGTGACTGAGACTGAAATACCATCATAGCGAATGGGAGCTCGGGAAGGCACATCGGTGTTCTCCCTATCAAAGCGTGCGTAAAACGCATTGAGCTCATCAGGGAGTGATGTTTCGCCGACATTCGAGCTGCCTCCTGATTTCGCCTTGTAGGAGGTGATTGCATTCAGGCCCCGCCACAGCTGCCAAAAATCTGTCTCATCCTCCAGTTTGGAGCAGAAGTCCCTTTTGGCCTTTTTGATGGTCTTACCAAGGTCGTATCTGGACTTCTTGTAGACCACTGTATCATCAGACATGAATGCCCGGTGTCTGGTCTTCAGAAGAGTGCGGATCTCAAAGTTCATCCAAGGTTTCTGATTGGGAAACATTCGGAAGGTTTTTGTAGGGATGCAGTCCTCCACACATTTCTTAATGAAGTCTGTAACGACTGTGGCGTATTCGTTCAAGACCGTTGCCGAGTCCTTGAACATTGCCCAGTCTACAGACTCCAAACAGTCCTGCAGTTGTTCCTCTGCCCCCCCCCCCCCCCCCCCCGACCAGCAAATCACATTTTCCTGCCTTCTCCCCATAACCTCTGACACCTGTACTTGTATGTCTTTTGGAGTGTTGGAGGCTGGGAGCTGAACATCCAGGGATATTCAATATTCAGGAGGGATAGACAGAAAGGAAAAGGAGGCGGGGTAGCGTTGCTGGTTAGAGAGGAGATTAACGCAATAGAAAGGAAGGACATTAGCTTGGAGGATGTGGAATCGATATGGGTAGAGCTGCGAAACACTAAGGGGCAGAAAACGCTAGTGGGAGTTGTTACAGGCCACCTAACAGTAGTAGTGGAGTTGGGGATGGCATCAAACAGGAAATTAGAAATGCGTGCAACAAAGGTAAAACAGTTATAATGGGTGACTTCAATCTACATATAGATTGGGTGAATCAAATTGGCAGGGGTGCTGAGGAAAAGGATTTCTTGGAATGTATGCGGGATAGTTTTCTAAACCAACATGTAGAGGAAGCAACGAGAGAGCAGGCTATTCTAGACTGGGTATTGAGTAATGAGGAAGGGTTAGTTAGCAGTCTTGTTGTGCGTGGCCCCTTGGGCAAGATTGACCATAATATGGTTGAGTTCATCATTAGGATGGAGAGTGACATTGTTAATTCAGAAACAAGGGTCCTGAACTTAAAGAAAGGTAACTTTGAGGGTATGAAATGTGAATTGGCGAAGATAGACTGGCAATTGATTATTAAAGTGTTGACGGTGGATATGCAATGGAAGGCATTTAAAGACTGCATGGATGAACTACAACAATTGTTCATCCCAGTTTGGCAAAAGAATAAATCAGGGAAGGTAGTGCATGCATGGATAACAAGGGGAATCAGGGATAGTATCAAAACAAAAGATGAAGCATACAAATTAGCCAGAAAAAGCAGCCTACCAGGGGACTGGGAGAAATTCAGTCCAGCAGAGGAGGACAAAGGGCTTAATTAGGAAAGGGAAAATAGATTATGAAAGAAAACTGGCAGGGAACATAAAAACTGACTGCAAACGTTTTTATAGATGTGTGAAGAGAAACAGATTAGTTAAAACGAATGTAGGTCCCTTGCAGTCAGAAACAGGCAAATTGATCATGGGGAACAAGGACATGGCAGACCAAATGAATAACTACTTTGGTTCTGTCTTCACTAAGGAAGACATAAATAATCTTCCGAAATAGCAGGGGGACCGGGGGTTAAATGAGATGGAGGAACTGAGTGAAATCCAGGTTAGCCAGGAAGTGGTGATAGGTAAATTGAATGGATTAAAGGACAATAAATCCCCTGGGCCAGATAAGTTGCATACCAGAGTACTTAAGAAGAAGCCCCAGAAATAGTGGATGCATTAGTGATAATTTTTCAAAACACTTTAGATTCTGGAGTAGTTCCTGAGGATTGGAGGGTAGCTAATGTAACCCCACTTTTTTAAAAGGGAGGGAGAGAGAAAACGGGGAATTACAGACCAGTTAGTCTAACATCGGTAGTGGGGAAAATGCTAGAGTCAGTTATTAAAGATGGGATAGCAGCACATTTGGAAAGTGGTGAAATCATTGGACAAAGTCAGCATGGATTTATGAAAGGTAAATCATGTCTGACGAATCTCATAGAATTTTTCGAGGATGTAACTAGTAGAGTGGATAAGGGAGAACCAGTGGATGTTATATCTGGACTTTCAGAAGGCTTTCGAAAAGGTTCCACATAAGAGATTAGTATGCAAACTTAAAGCACAAGGTATTGGGGGTTCAGTATTGATGTGGATAGAGAACTGGCTGGCAGACAGGAAGCAAAGAGTAGGAGTAAATGGGTCCTTTTCAGAATGGCAGGCAGTGACTAGTGGGGTACTGCAAGGCTCAGTGCTGGGACCCCAGCTATTTACAATATATATTAATGAACTGGATGAGGGAATTGAATGCAACATCTCCAAGTTTGCGGATGACACGAAGCTGGGGGGCAGTGTTAGCTGTGAGGAGGATGCTAGGAGGCTGAAAGGTGACTTGCATAGGTTGGGTGAGTGGGCAAATGCATGGCAGATGCAGCATAATGTGGATAAATGTGAGGTTATCCACTTTGGTGGCAAAAACAGGAAAGTAGACTATTATCTGAAAGGTGGCTGATTAGGAAAACGGGAGATGCAACGAGACCTGGGTGTCATGGTACACCAGTCATTGAAAGTAGGCATGCAGGTGCAGCAGGCAGTGAAGAAAGCGAATGGTATGTTAGCATTCATAGCAAAAGGATTTGAGTACAAGAGCAGGGAGATTCTACTGCAGTTGTACAGGGTCTTGGTGAGACCACACCTGGAGTATTGCGTACAGTTTGGTCTCCTAATCTGAGGAAAGACATTCTTGCCATAGAGGGGGTACAGAGAAGGTTCACCAGACTGATTCCTGGGATGGCAGGACTTTCATATGAAGAAAGACTGGATAGACTCGGCTTGTACTCGCTAGAATTTAGAAGATTGAGGGGGGATCTTATAGAAACTTACAAAATTCATAAGGGGTTGGACAGGCTAGATGCAGGAAGATTATTTCAGATGTTGGGGAAGTCCAGAACAAGGGGTCACAGTTTAAGGATAAGGGGGAAGTCTTTTAGGATCGAGATGAGAAAATCATTTTTTACACAGAGAGTGGTGAATCTGTGGAATTCTCTGCCACAGAAGGTAGTTGAGGCCAGTTCATTGGCTATATTTAAGAGGGAGTTAGATGTGGCCCTTGTGGCTAAAGGGATCAGGGGGTATGGAGAGAAGGCAGGTACAGGATACTGAGTTGGATGATCAGCTATGATCATATTGAATGGCGGTGCAGGCTCGAAGGGCCGAATGGCCTACTCCTGCACCTATTTTCTATGTTTCTATGTTTCTATTATCAAGTCGAGCATTTCTTCTATTGCAAGTTTGTTTCCTCTTGCACCAATTTTATCATAACTACAAAGTTTTTACAACAAATTAATTCAACCTGCTTTTGAAAAGTCCCAAGCAAATTGGATTCGATCTTCGTAGGTTTGAATCAACTTCTGTCCCATGATTTCTTTGACAAGATAATTTGCTGGTGGCAATCCATCTACTTGAGAATAATCTTAACCATGTTTGTAGATGGATCCTTTCTGAATGGATTCAGTAAACCGATCCTGGATCTACAGATTTGACCACTAATACTACAAATGTTACAGGTAGACAAGTTGCCCGAATGCCAGCAAAACTTTTAGCACCTCACCATAACCAAAAACTGTCAGCTTGATATCAGCCAAGTCAGAACATTTCCAGACTGTAGTTTTCTACTGACCATATCACCAAACCTTGGCAAAATAGACATCATCTATCGACCCAAAACATCACCTGTCCCTTTTCTCCAGAGATGATGCCTGACCTGCTGAGTAACTCCAGCATTTTGTGCCTATCTTCGGCCTAAACCAGCATCTGCAGTTCCTTCCTACACATCATGATAGTTTAACCGCAAATCAATTTATGCTGGATTATCCAGCCTGGATAATGGCAAAAAGAGATATGAAACTCTCCCAGGGTGAAGTAACATGTCATGAAAGATATTAGACCTGAAATGTTAATTATTTTTTCTATTGCCACAGATGCAGTTTGCCCTGCCGAATATATTCAATGTTTCCTTTTGTAAATTTAGATATTCAGCATCCACCATATGTTGATTACCAGATGGTCTGCTTGTTAGTATTCTGCCCTCTTTTGTTACAGCTAACCTCTGATATTTACACATAATTTCATCTGACAATGACTTTGAGAACTGAATAAATAGAAGACCTGATACCAAATAAATTATAGCATCAACATTAAAAGGAACAAATCAAATAACAGAAAGTTATAACAAGAAAGTTATAACAAGTAGCCTAGTAATAACATATAAAAAAAGAAGAGGTGTTCCCGTTCTCAAGCAGTGAAATTCTTGGACAGACGTGTCAATTAAGGTATTGGAAGTGAACATAAATTTATATTTAAACTAAAATCATTGCCAATGAAGAATTTTCCATGTACAATATCATTCTGCATTAATCCAAAATGGTATTTAATCATTAAAGGCTCAAAGGCTCTCTCGCAAATGCCTTGAGATTTCACAGATCAATTAATAAGTATCTTCTAAGCGATGAAGGTAAAATTAAACATTAGTGCACCAAACAAGAGCTTTATGCAACAGGAATGCAGATCAAAGATTTGAACGCTAGGATCAGTGGCTCAGAAATGTGGTCATTCAAATTTAAAACAAACTTTGCATCATGGAAAATTGATAATTTCAGGAGTGAAATAGAGTAGCACCTATTTCCAAATCATTCGGTGTCAAGCTGGATATTCATTGAAGCCTTCCCAGAGTGATTCAGCATTGTAAGCCTGCATTTCTACATCAGTCACTTCCATGTCAATGTAACTCACCAAGCAACAATCCATTTGGAATAAAAAACAGACACAAAGTGCTGGAGTAACTCAACGGGTCAGGCAACATCTCTGGAGAACATGGATAGGCGATGCTTCAGGTCAGGACCCTTCTTCAGCCTGGAGAATTCAGACTTCTTCAAACTCTTCTTTCCATAATAGAGTAATAGAGTCATACAGTGTAGAAACAGGCCCTTCACCCAACTTGCCCACGCTGACCGACATGCCCCATCTATACTAGTCCCAGCTGCCTGCATTTGTCCAATATCCTCTAAACCAACGCTATCCATGTACCTGTCTAAATGCTTCTTAAACGTTGCGATAGTTGCTTTTTGTAATCTCGTTCGTTCCTGGGCATTCAAGTTTGGAATGTTGGAAGATAAATTAAACCTAGCTGTCCCAGATGTGTTACTACTACAGCAATTATTAGCAGTAACATGTGACTCCTGGAATATAAGTCCTTTGCTTCTCTGAAATTGCTCTCTGGTTTTCACTGAACGCTCAGGACTAACACCCTGACTGCCTGTCTCACCGATCTCCTGATGCTTTTGAACTAGCAAATCCAAAGCTCCTGATTCCAACATGCCAACCCCTCAATCCCAAAGGCTACAATTTACATCCAGCAACTCTTCTTCCTCTTTTTTATCTACATGGCCCAATCCTGTGACCCGATGAATCGCCTTATGATTCTGAGAGCACTTTGTGTCTTTTGTTGCCTTTCACCTTCCTCTTCTTTCTCTTATGTTTTCCCAGGAAGGTGAAGGGCAAAAAGTCAGTAAAAGAACTAACTACGTGTGGGAGAAGGAATTCTAGGGCATAGACTTGCCAAAAATGAAGGGATGGTGACATATTTTTAAGTCAGAATGGTATGAGATATAAGAGGGGAATCTACAGACATTGATGTTTCCATGAACCTGAAGTCATGCCAAATCTTTGTCTGCATCTTGTCTCGGCTATGTCCTGATGAACTACAGTAGTGATGGACAACTGGATCAGCAGATACAGTAGATGAGGTTGGAGGAGGTGAAAGTGAACCTCTGCCTCACCTGAAAGGACTGTCAGGTTCCTTGTACGGAGTCAAGGGAGGAGGTATAGGAATAGGTGTTGTCTTGGATGAAGTCGAACAGGGAGGTATAGGGACAGGTGTTGTTGGACAGAGTTGAAGGAGTAAGTATAGGGACAGGTGCTAGGGATAATGGCTTTGCAGGTGTTGCTGCTGCCACACAGTTCCAGCAATCCAGGTTTGATTCTAACCGCTGGTGGCATCTCTGTGGAGTTTGCATTTTCTCCATGCAGTAGTGTGGGTTTTCTTTTTGTCCTCCAGTCTCCCCTCACATCCCAAGGACATTTTGGTACTTGGTTAATTGGCTGCTATAAACTGACCTACTGTCTGGTGGAGGATTGGGGTGTTAAAGGGCATATGAGAGAGAATAGGTTACAATAAATAGTGAGGGTATGTGATTGTTCTGAGAGCCTAGCATTCTTGTATGCAATAAAGAAACATAAATGTAACAAAATTAACTTTAAATGTTTTTATTAAAAGAAAACTGCAAGTTTTATTGCACGGATAATCTCAAATTATAGAGTTCCTCTGCCTGAAAGCGAAGGTGAGGAATACATTTTTTGAGAGCAGAAAAAACATGTTTCCCCATTCAATATCTGAACCTGTCACTGCAACATCCTTCATTCTTCCAAATCTGGTGCGGTCACAGAAATGTTATTTTTGTTTTTCACCATAATTCACAAGGTTTTTAAAACTAAATTGGTATCTTACATTTATCCATGATATATCAAAAGATAATCCATGTAAGACATCGATAATTGTTTAGTCTTGATATTGAAAGTGAGTTTCAGAAATGCAACCTGCTAAAATGAAGGGTATAGGAATACATGATGATGATTGTAAGATCCAAAGAAATTAACCTGAACATAGTCTGATATCAATCTATTTATGTGTATATTTAATTGCCTGCGGATTCAACGCGTTTGAGCATGTTTTAGTGTTCTCACCCATACGTTTAACAATTCTACAGTTGGTGGTTTTAAACTGAATAAGGGGGGTGGGGTCCCAAATGGGATAGTCGAGGACGGAGTTAAAGGGAAAGAGAGTAAAGGAATGGTTAATGACCCCAGAATTAACGGGAAAGGAAGCTCACAAAGGGATAGGAGAGTATGGCCAAGTGCAATAGGGATCGATGTGAAAGGTGAGATGCGTAAGGAATTATAAGTATTGCATATGAATGCGCGAAGTATAAGAAGTAAAGTAGATGAGCTGGAGGCTCAGTTGGAGGTTGGTAGATATGACATTGTGGGGATTACTGAGATGTGGCGGCAGGAGGATCACGCCTGGGAACTTAATATTCAGGGATATACATCCTATAGAAAGGACAGGCAGGTGGGCAGAGGAGGGGGGGGGGTAGCTCTGCTGGTGAGGGATGGAATTCAGTCCCTTGCGAGGGAAAACATAGGGACTGACGAGGTAGAGTCACTGTGGATTGAGTTGAGGAATTGTAAAAGCAAGGAGACACATTGGTGTTATCTACAGACCCCCAATTAGTAGCGCGGATGTAGGGTGTAAGTTGCAGCAGGAGTTAAAACTGGCATGTAACAAAGGTAATGCCACTATGGTGATGGGGGATTTCAATATGCAGGTAGACTGGGAAAATCAGGTTTGTTCAGGACCCCAAGAAAGAGAGTTTGTAGATTGCCTCCGAGATGGATTCTTAGAGCAACTTGTAATGGAGCCAAACAGAGAAAAGGCAATTCTGGATTTAGTGTTGTCCAATGAACCAGATATGATAAGAGAACTCGAGGTAAAGGAACCGTTTGGAGGTAGTGATCATAATATGATTAGTTTTAATCTGCAATTTGAGAAGGAGAAGGTTAAATCAGAAGTGTCAGTGATGCAGTTGAACAAAGGGGACTATGAAGGCATGAGAGGGGAGCTGGCCAAGGTAGACTGGAAAGGGATCCTAGCAGGAATGACGGTGGAACAGCAATGGCAGGAATTTCTGGGCATAATCCGGAAGATGCAGGATCATTTCATTCCAAAAAGGAAGAAAGATTCTAAGGGGAGTAGGAGGCAACCCTGGCTGACAAGAGAAGTTAGGGATAGAATAAAACTAAAAGAAAAGATGTATAACACAGCAAAGAGTAGCCGGAAGCCAGAGGATTGGGAAACCTTCATAGGACAACAGAAGGAAACAAAACGGGCAATACGGGCTGAAAAGAATAAGTATGAAGGTAAGCTGGCCAGGAATATAAAGAAGGACAGTAAAAGCTTCTTTAGATATGTTAAGGGAAAAAGAGTAGCAAAGTCAAATGTGGGTCCCTTGAAGACAGACACGGGTGAAATTATTATAGGCAACAAGGAAATGGCAGAAGAGTTGAATAGGTACTTCGGATCTGTCTTCACAAAGGAAGACACAAACAATCTCCCAGATGTACTGGAGGACAGAGGATCTAAGGGGGTAGAGGAACTGAAATAAATTTTCATTAGACGAGAAATAGTATTGGGTAGGCTAATGAGACAGAAGGATCCCCTGGGCCTGATGGTCTGCATCCCAGGGTCCGCAGGGAGGTGGCTCTAGAAATAGTGGACGCATGGGTGATCATTTTCCAATGTTCAATAGATTCAGGATCAGTTCCTGTGGATTGGAGGATAGCTAATGTTATCCCACTTTGCAAGAAAGGAGCGAGAGAGAAAACAGGGAATTACAGACCAGTTAGCCTGACTTCGGTGGTGGGAAAGATGCTGGAGTCAATTATTAAAGAGGTAATAATGGGGCATTTGGATAGCAGTAAATGGATTAGTCCAAGTCAACATGGATTTATGAAAGGAAAATCATGCTTGCCTAATCTTCTGGAAGGCCTTTGATAAGGGCCCGCACGGGAGACTGGTGACTAAAATTAGAGCACATGGTATTGGGGGTAGGGTGTTGACATGGATAGAAAATTGGTTGGCAAAGAGTAGGAGTGAACGAGTCCTTTTCAGAATGGCAGGCAGTGGCGAGTGGAGTGCCGCAAGGCTCGGTGTTGGGGCCGCAACTGTTTACCATATATATTAATGATTTGGAAGAGGGAATTAGGAGCAACACTAGCAAGTTTGCAGATGACACAAAGCTGGGTGGCAGTGAGAACTGTGAAGAGGATGTTAGGAGGTTGCAGGGTGACCTGGACAGGTTGAGTGAGTGGGCAGATGCGTGGCAGATGCAGTATAATATAGATAAATGTGAGGTTATCCACTTTGGCGGCAAAAACAAGGGGGCAGATTATTATCTCAATGGGGTTAGGTTAGGTAAGGGGGAGGTGCAGCGAGACCTGGACGTCCTTGTACACCGGTCACTGAAAGTTGGCTTACAGGTACAGCAGGCAGTGAAGAAAGCTAATGGAATGTTGGCCTTCATAACAAGAGGATTTCAATATAGGAGTAAAGAGGTTCTTCTGCAGTTGTATAGGGCTCTGGTGAGACCACATCTGGAATATTGTGTACAGTTTTGGTCCCCTAATTTGAGGAAGGACATCCTTGTGATTGAGGCAGTGCAGTGTAGGATCATGAGATTGATCCCTGGGATGGCGGGACTGTCATATGAGGAAAGATTGAATAGACTAGGCTTGTATTCACTGGCATTTAGAAGGATGAGGGGGGATCTTATAGAAACATATAAAATTATAAAAGGACTGGACAACCTAGATGCAGGAAAAATGTTCCCAATTTTGGGCGAGTCCAGAACCAGTGGCCACAGTCTTAGAATAAAGGGGAGGTCATTTAAGACTGAGGTGAGAAAAAACGTTCTCACCCAGAGAGTTGTGAATTTATGGAATTCCCTGCCACAGAGGGCAGTGGAGGCTAAATCACTGGATGGATTTAAGAGAGAGTTAGATAGAGCTCTAGTGGCTAGTGGAATCAAGGGATATGGGGAGAAGGCAGGCATGGGTTATTGATAGGGGACGATCAGCCATGATCACAATGAATGGCGGTGCAGGCTCGAAGGGCTGAATGGCCTCCTCCTGCACCTATTTTCTATGTTTCTATTTTTCTATGTTTCTATATCACAGGATTAGAATGGATGAGGAAAGCTGCAGCCTGATTTTTTACTTTCCTACTCATAATGACTGCCGGTAATTCTATTAGTTCTGAAATAATTCCAAGGGTTTGCTCTGAATTGACATAACCAAAATTCCTTTCCAATTGTACTTCAACCTTTCAGTAAAATTTACAGGCACAAGGAACCGCAGATACTGGAATTTTGAGCAAAACACAAAGTGATGGAGTAAAGAGGTCGGGTCAGGCAGCATCGGTGTAAGGAATGATAGGTGATGTTTCACATAAGGTGAAGAAGGAACCATTCTCTCCACAGATGATGCCTGACCCGATGAGTTTCTCCAACACTTTCTGTTTTGCTTGTAATTAAAATTAGCCCTTCTCAGGTGCAAATCTGCATCCTTTTCTCTCCCTTTCATGCTTGTATTTAAATTACCAGCTTTGGTTGAATTATTCAATGCTGCTCATCATCACACAGGCATTTTCTTTCTGAATTACTTTCTCCAGTATTTATTTTAATTCTTTATTTTCTGCAGCTCCCATTGATTAAGCAACCTTTTTGTGTTACAAGACGGACCAAGGCACAATAAAGTATGACATCCATTAATTGAATTCCATATCACAGAGGCATAGAGTGATACAGTGTGGAAACAGGCCAATCGGCCCAACTTGCCCACACCGGCCAACATATCCAAGCTACACTAGTCCCACCTGCCTGTGTTTGGTCCAAATCCCTCTGAACCTGTCCTATACATGTACCTGTCCCAGCTACAACTACCTCCTATGGCAGCTTGTTCCATATACCCATCACCCTTTGTGTGCAAATGTTACCCCCTCAGATTCCTATTAAATCTTTTCCCCTTCACCATGAATCTATGTCCTCTGGTCCTCGATTCCCCTACTCTAGGCAAGAGATTCTGTGTATCTACCCGATCTATTCCTCTCATGATTTTATACACATTATTAGACAGTAGCTTTCCCTTTGGGGCACACTTTAGACAATCTACCCTTGGAAACAAATGCTATGGTTCCCTTTACACTGGCATCAGCCAATCTTCCCTGTCCCGCCTGCAACTGATCCAAAACGCCGCAGCGAGACTTCTGACGGGCACCCGAAAAAGGGACCACATCACCCCGATCCTGGTCTCTCTCCACTGGCTCCCTGTGCAGTTCCGTATACATTTCAAGATCCTCCTCTATGTCTACAAAGCCCTCAATGAGCTTGCCCCCACCTACATTAAAAGTCTTCTTACCCACCACTCCACCTCCAGGTCCCTCAGATCGGCCGACTTGGGGTTGCTGAATATCCCGCGGTCCAGGCATAAGCTCAGGGGCGACCACGCCTTTACGGTTGCAGCTCCTAGACTGTGGAACAGCATCCCCCCTCTCATCAGAACTGCCCCCTCCATCGACTCCTTTAAGTCAAGACTAAAAACTTATCTATACTCCCAAGCCTTTCTTGACGTCCTCTGAGCGAGGGCTATATGTATATATGTATGTAGTTTGTTTGTTTATACTATTCTTATAACAAATGTAAAGCACTTTGGCCAACGAGTTGTTTTTTAAATGTGCTATATAAATAAATGTGACTTGACTTGAGGAAAAGAGTCAAAAACTGTATAGTATCTTGGAAATAATGTGGAAAGACTCAAAATGCTGGAGTAACTCAGAGGGACAGGCAGCATCTCTGGAGAGTAGGGATGGGTGATGTTTCGTTAATCTGAGTAACACACTTAGAAAAATCCATGACTTAAGGGTTTGGTCATTCAGGACTAAAAATAGTAAGATTAAACGAGAACTTACCAGTTTGAAGTTTGATCTGTATTTTATGAGGAGTTACGATGAGGGATAACGTGAAGAGCCCGTCCAGCACGCATGCGCGACATTCTTCAAAGCAGCGGTGTGGAATCACAGGAAACACAACAATTGAAATAAACATAGTAAAGAAAAGGAGAACTAAGATACCTGTTGATCTCTATATTTGAGGGTGGGAGCGGAGGGCACGTAATCCCTCATCGTAACTCCTCATAAAATACAGATCAAACTTCAAACTGGTAAGTTCGCGTTTAATCTTACTATTTTACTTCGGAGTCACGTGAGTGACTACGTGAAGACTTCAAAGCTCTGTGATTTCAAACCGTGTAACAGTTCATACTTCACTCGCTGCCGAAGTGTTTCAAGGGAGGAAGTATGTTATCGTAATGAACCATAAATCTGTTTGTAAACAATAATGGTATTTATTAAACAATAACAAAAGACAAAATGCTCCCCCGGGCTTAAATTATATATTTGCAGATTCTAAAATTCTGTCTGCAAATAACACAGGTTGTGCTAGCGGCTTATTGTAGAACGTTTGGAACGTTTTCTCCGTGGACCACCCCGCTGTAGCCAGGATGTGGTTCAGTGGTACGTCCATCCTTTTAGCCGCCGATGTGGATGCTGCCCTAGTGGAGTGAGATGTATATACGTCAGTGTCCACTCCAGCAGCCCCCAGTACCTGCTTTAGCCACCTTGAGATGGTTTGGCTCGACACCCGGCCATGTGGTTGTTTGTGGCTGACCCATAAGGCTTTTTCTCTCCCTCGGGAATCGCTTGTTGTGTCGATGTAAGTCAGTAGGTGAGTCATGACACACAACCGCCTGTCAGGTGGGTATGCCCGGAAATCCATAACTAGGCCTGAAGTTCCTGGCCTGCTCTGCTTTACCAGCTCCTGAATTGTGAATGATACCCAGTCAGGTGTTATAACCATGTTGTCCAGTCGCAGTAAGTAGAGGGACTGGACTCTTTGTGCTGAGACTAGTGCCATCAGCATGACCGTTTTCAGGGTTAGCTGTTCCAGGGTGAGAGACCTGGCTGGTGACCATCCCCTTAGGTATGTCAGGACCACACTGACATCCCAGATTTGGGTGTACCTAGGTCTAGGGGGGGTTGGAGTTGAATATACCTCTCATGAGTTTGATCACCAGTGGGTGAGGCCCTATGGCCTGTTGTCCTGGTGCCTGTTTTAAGTAGGCTGACAGAGCACTTCTGGCAGTATTGATGGCGCTGTAGCTCAATCCTTCATTATGGTGAAGGGCAGCCAGGAACTCCAGTACATTGGTTATGGTTGCAGATGAGTACGTTGTCCCAGTAGTCGAGCAGTATGTTTCCCACTTCCTGATGCTCGATAGGTATTGTTTCCTGGTGGACATACGGTGGGACGCTGTCATCGTGTTGATGGTCCTGTCAGACAACCCCAGGCCCAGCAGTGGTCTTTTCATAACCTGCAACCCAGTAGGGTAATTTTGTCATGGCATGGATGACTTATGCCTGATACAGGGTGAGTCAATAGGTCTGGGCTACTGGGGAAGGTCATAGGAGGTTCAATGACCATGTCGAGGACCACTGGGAACCATGGCTGTGTAGGCCAGTCGGGTACTATCAAAATACCTGACGCAGAGTCCAGCTGTATTTTGCGTAGTACCCTACTGATGAGGCAGAAGGGGGGAAAAGCATAAAAGAAATAGTTTCCCCAGTTCAGCGCGAATGCATCTATCGCTGCTGCCTCAGGGTCTGGTTCCCAAGCGACATACATTGGTACCTGGTGATTTAGCCGGGAGGCAAAGAGATCGATATCTGGTGTGCCATATTGCTTTATAATTTTTGCAAAAGCTCCAGGATGTAACATCCATTCGATGTTATCATTGAATTTGCGTGACCTGGTGTCTGCCACTGTATTTAGCTTACCTGGTAGGTAAGTTGCTGATAGCCAAATATGTCTATCGACACACCATTGCCAGATTTGGTTGACCAAATTGTCACATGATATCAATTTTATTCCGCCCATATGGTTAATATAGGCCACCACCGTGGTATTATCAATTTGTAAACGAATTGCATGTCGATAGAATACGCTTTTAAACCATAAAACGCACCCAACATTTCCAAGTAATTTATGCCCAGTGTTTGTAGTAAAGATGATTCTAGGTTAGTCCATCTACCACCTGTGCTGGATATGGTATTAGTCGCTCCCCAGCCTTGAGCACTGGCATCTGTTTGTATAATTAACGTTGGGTTATTGATGATGATAGGGCTGGAACTATGCCAAATGTGTTCTATCCACCACTGTAACTCTGATATTGCTTCAATGGGTAATTTCATGGTTCGGTCAAAGTGACCTGCATGTCGTTTCAACGCCTGTACTTTTGCCCTTTGTAGGTTTTGATAGTGCAGGGGTCCAAATTGTGTAGCTGGAAATGCTGCTACCATTTTGCCAATTACTCTTGCCACTTGTCGGATGGTTGGTCGATTGCTAACCATTAAATTGTTGCACGTCTGTGCCAATTGTGCTTCTTTACCTTTTGGCAATGTTACAGACATGTGGACTGAGTTAATTGTGAATCCCAGATAGTCCATAGTTGTGGATGGCGTCAACTTAGATTTATCTGGATGTATGACAAACCCCAGGGTTTCAAACAATTGTTTGGTAGCTAATACAGCTGATTTAGCCAACTCCATGGTTTTGCCTACTATTAGTATATCATCAAGATATGCCATGACAATATGTCTTTGTTTTCTTAATGTTGCCAAGGCTGGTTTTAATATCTTGGTAAATAGTCTTGGGGCTGATGTTAACCCATTAGGCAACGCTTTATACTGCCATAGTTGCCCCATCCAGGTAAATTTTAGGTATCTCCGATGACCCTTATGAATGGGTACTGAATAGTAGGCATCTTTTAAATCAATGCTTGCCATAAAGTATCCTTTTCAAATCAGTTGTTTGGCAGTTACAAATGTTTCCATTTTGAAATGTACATACTTAACAAAGGTATTTAGGGAGGTTAAGTCAATGATGATGCGACATCCGCCATCTTTTTAGCTTTTTGTAAATATATTTGAGACAAATTCCAAAGGTTCATGTTTGGATTTCTCAATTACACCCTTTGTAAGTAACCTCACCAGTTCTGCTTGAGCCTCTAGTTTCTCTTTGACTGAGAGGGTAAAGACCCTTTGGGGTACGTGCTGAACTGGTGGCATGTTTTCTTGAATGAACTCTATTTTGTATCCCAAAATACTGTTAAGTATATAACTATCATTCGTGATAGACCTCCATGCGCCAATGAACAGGTGTAATCTCCCCCCTGTTAGTACAGTCCCCCCACTTTTTATATGCTGGTAGGAACCAGACCCACCTACCTCCATAGTTATGGGAGTGTTCATTGCTTCTGTTTCTTCATCCGCCGTTATACTACTGGATGTCCTGTTGGTTGGGGGTGGCGCATTTTCCATGGGGTCCGCTCTGGGCCCTGGCCTAAAAAAGGCTTTCGGGGATAGAATGCGGACCCCGAGCTTTCACCAGTCCGGAATGTTTGTCTTCGACTGGTGGACACGGTGGGGTACTGCCGTCAGGGTTGTGTGGGCCTGCTCGTTCCGGGGCCTGCCCTCATGAGGCCAAATGCTTTGGTCTCTTCCTCCAGGTCTTTTACCTGTTTTGTTAAGTCCTTCCCGAATAACAGGAACTGTGGCTCTGAGGCCGGTGTTTTGCACAGTCCTACATACCTGGGATTGAGGGCAGGTCTTATTATCTCCTTGCGGAGGTTGTTGATCTCGTATTGGGTGTTGCACAACAGAGCCAGAGTGTCTTGCTGGTTTGTGTCATATCCACCCCATCCACGGAACGAGCATAGGATGTTATCCCTGTTGTCAGGAGCTTGAGGATGCGTTGTAATTTTATCTCCTGGCTCCGAATACTCTGTCCAACATACCCCCAGATTTGGCTGTTAACAGCTGGTACATCAAGCGAACTGCAGTTCTCCGGAGGCGGGTAGATTTCTAGTGCCTCATTAAGTACCTGATCTTGTAGGGGTTTGAGGGACAGGTGGTTGATGCTGGCCGCCAGTTTTGGCTCCAATGGCCGCCCTGCTCGTGGTGTAGCCACGTAGCGATTCACCACACCCAGCAGCTCTTCCTGATCCTGTACCCCAAGCGTACTCCCGACATCTTCAGCCAATGACCCCTGATCCTGACCAGCCCAGCCCTGGTCGCCAATGCTGCCCTCATCTGAGGGAGAAGCAATGGCCAGTGCATTATAAGGCACTGCTGTGTGAGTGCCTGATCCCCCTGTGCAAGATTGCTCCAGCTCCCGAAGCAAGTCTCGCTGGAGCAGTTGCTCCATGAGCCTTTCCATTCGGCTCACGCGGCTAGTTCTGCCGCTCTCAGGCGGACCCTCCTCATCGGAGTCAGACATAACCGGCCGGTTTGTTTTTTGTCTTACTTTTCCTCCAGCCCGCTGCCGCTCATCAGGCTGCGCTAGCGGCACTGGGCTCGGCTCGGTCTCGATGAGGGTGTGCCGCAGCATATGCGGTCCAGGTGCCGCCTCTCGCCCCCCACTGATGAGACACTCCCGTTCTGTTTGAGTCGAACGGGGGCGGTTTTCTTTGCTTGCCGTGGTTTACTCATTTTACGAATTTCCCTGGAATTACAGAGCAAAGCAAGTTTGCTATTATGACCTCAGAGTAAGAACTTACCTGATGGTCCGCTTTTTAAACTTGTAGCGGGAGCGCCTGTACTCCCGTTCGTCGCTGTTGCACTGCGTGAACGCTAATGTCGGGCTCTTCACGTAGTCACTCACGTGACTCCGAAGTAAAATGACTGGTTTTAGCACCTTTCACATGCCTCAAAGTTTGATTCAACATCAGAAGTGTGACTGTTGCTACAATAGTTTAGAGACTCATAGGCAAACATGGTGGCCACGTAAACCAAATATAAGTGTAATTCATATATGTTAATAAAGCTTGTGCTTGAGTCAGGATTCTTTTTAAACTGATGTCGTAGCAAGCACATAATGTTAATTTTAAGCTTTCCCAGTAGGTCTTAATGAGAAATGTTACAAAGTGGTTTTCACAAGCAGTATTCCTATGGTCTTATTTCAGCAAGGCCTTTGATAAGTTTACGCATGGGAGGCTGTTCGGGAAGGTGAGATTACATGGGACACAGGGAATGCTGGCTAACTGGATACCAAATTGGCTTCATAGTAGGAAGCAGAGGATGGTGGTGGAAGGTTGTTTATGAGACTGTTGACTTGTGACTATTGGTGTGCCTCAGGGATCGATGCTGGGTCCATGCCAGTTTATCATCCATATCCTCTCTACACTCTATACCCATGGCTGTGTGGCCAGATATGGTTCTCCCATTAAATTCAAATTACGGATAATGATGAGTCAGAGTAAAGGAGGGAGATCGATTGTCTGACTGAATGGTGTCAGAACAACAACCTTTCTCTCAATGTCAGTAAAACCAAGGAAATTATTAATAACTTTGGAAGAGGAAGGTCGAGGATCCGCTAACCTGTCTTCATCAACTGGTCAGTGGTGGATAGAGTCAACAACTTCAAGTTTCTGAGCCTGTTTATCTCTGAAGATCAGATTTGGACTCAGAACATTAATACAATCATAAAGCCCATCAATGCTTTTATTTCCTTAGAAGATTGAGGAGATTTGGTAAAAACTCTTTGCATTTATCTTTTCTAAACTAAACTACACCTCGATAAGAACAGCCCTCATTCTTCTGCGCTCCAAGGAATAAAGTCCTAGCCTACTCAACCTCTCCCTATTGCTCAGGTCCTTGAGCCCTGGCAAAATCCTCCTAAATCTTCTCTATACTTTTTTTCCAGATTTACATCTTTCCTCGAACACGGTGACCAAAACTGAACACAATACTCCAAAGGTAGCCTCACCAATGTCTTGTACAATTGTAACATAACATCCCAACTTCTTTATTCCATACCTTCACTGATGAAGGCCAATGTGCCAAAAGCCTTCTTGTTCACCTATCTACCTGTAGCACCACTTTCAAGGAACGTTGTACCTGAACTCCTAGATGTGTCTGCTCTGCAACACTCCCCAGATCTCCACCATTCACGAAGGTTCTGCCCTGATTTGTCTTCCCAAAATGCAACATCTCACACATCTGTATTAAACTCCGTTACAAATTCCTCAGCCCACCAGCCCAACTGATCACGATTTTGCTGCTCTCCCTGTGGTGTTCAGTTTTGATCACCATGGTCTGGGAAAGTTCCCATTAGACTGGAAATAATTCAGAGAAGATTCACAAGGATGTTGCCAGGCAAGGGCATAAAGTACAGTGTCCTCCATAATGTTTGGGACAAAGACCCATCATTTATTTATTTGCCTCTGTACTCCACAATTTGAGATTTGTAATAGAAAAAAATCACACGTGGTTAAAGTGCACATTGTCAAAGTTTAATAAAGGCCATTTCTATACATTTTGGTTTCACCATGTAAAAATTACAGCAGTGTTTATACATAGTCCCCACATTTTAATAATGTTTCAGTAACATCAGCAATTTCTTTCAGCGATTCAAAAAAACCCAGATGAACTGCTTACATAGTGACAAAATTGACTATACATTGAGATTACTGAGTTTGACTAACAAAAGCAAATGTTGTATTCATTTGGCATTAAGTTACTTTACTGGGTTAATTTCATCTTGCATTCCTGCAAATTTATCCTGAATTGTTCTTCAATTACAATGGGTGATTATCTTTCCCAGGACAGCTAATAACCAAGGAGAAAGGGCATTGCAATTTCTCATAATGCTGGATTCATGTAGGAACACAGCACCACAGGCTGGTCAACCTCCTCCAACCAGGGAACAAATAGACTTCTTAACTGGACAGGATTTAATTTACTCAGTGGAAGACTCAAAGTGCTAGAATAACTCAGCCAGTCAGGTAGCATCCTCCAGTAAATTCTGACGAAGGGTCCCTACCCAAAATGTCACTTGTCCATGTTCTCCAGAGATGCTTCCTGGCCCACTGAATTACTCCAGCACATTGTGTCTTCTTTTCGGTCTTTTACGTCTGCTTGTTTCTTCAATTGGCACAATGTTCTGCATCATGCAAATCTTTTTAAAAACACAGTAATTTCTAGCTCTGGATGTCCCGGCCTATAAGTCACAGATTTTTCTGTGTGGTTTTGCTTCTGATTTAAATTCCTTAATATTTCCAACTTATTTACAGATGTTGATTTTTCTCCTCATGAACTATGAGCACATTCCTGTGCCTGAGTTCTGACAAATGTTTTCAATCCTTAGAATCATACACTTCCACCTGGATCATTGAGTAACAGGTCAACCACTGGAGCTTAAGGTCCATCTTCTCACTAAATGTAATCCTTTCTAAGTGAAAGGCAAGGTCAACGATCAATAGTATAATGAAGATCCTCTATGGCAAAGTTCTGAATGACAAGCTGGCACCATGGATCCACTGCATCAAGAGTAATACTTCATTACATTTCAAAGCAAGACTCATGATTCAGTTTCACTTGCTGGATCCACTTTGAATATAAAGGGGGTGGGGGTGGTTCCCTTGGAGGGAGTGGTGGGGCATGAGAATGGCGAGGATCGTGATGCTGCAGAGGAAGGTCTGGATCAAGAGCCAGCACCTTTGCAATCTTCTAAGTGTATTAAAAAAAATTATCGAGAAGAGATTCTCCTAAATCATCTTTGCTTTCCTCAGAGCACTCTTTCTCCCAACCCATTCCCAAAATAACGGCACCAATGTTCTAAAACAGTACAATTGCATGAGTGTTCCTGTTACAGCACCAACATTATGAATACCTACAAGTTTAACAATGCAAATTCATTCCTTTTTAGTTTTTACATATAAATATTCCAGCTTTAATTTGACAAGCGGTAGTACAGATCATGCTTGTTAACAATGGGCAAATAATAGCCTTGTATGCTCAGTTTGCAGTTTGGAAGTTGGGATTGTTGCTGGTGTTCTGATCTGGGTCCTTGAGATTCCCATTCAGAGTGAATTTAAGGAGCTAATGCTGATGAGGATCCAGATGCTGACAGCTGGGACTCAGTTTTTGTCAGGGCACTCTAACTTGTGCTATCTGCTCCGATCAAGACCATTGATTCACAGGTTGATACTGCAGCAAACTCAGTTCAGATTAATTTATTGTCACGTGTATCGAGGTACAGTAAAAAGCTTTTGTTTTGTGCTAACCTTGACAATTGAGCCATTTACAGTGTATAGATACATGATAAGGGAATAACGTTTAGTGCAGTGTAAAGCTAGCAAAGTCAAATCAAGGATAGTCCGAGGGTCTCCAATGAGTTAGATAGTAGTTCAGGACTGCTGTCTGGTTGTGGTAGGATGATTCAGTTGCCTGATAACAGCTGGGAAGAAACTGTCCCTGAATCTGGAGGTGTGCATTTTCACACTTCTATGCTGGTGTGCTAGGAAGTAGAGGCGTTGGTGTGCTCTCCTCTTTGCCCTCCCCTTGTGAGAACACAACAAGCACCTTTGCTTTGCAGCCATTGTCACACTGAGCGGACAGAGCCTTTGCACTATCTCTGCTTTGCACAAGAACAGAGGTAGACTACACAGCTCTGATCCTCTGCATTGAGTCTCCAAAGTTGTGGCATCTCTAATGGCAAGACCAGTGTTTCCACTTTGAAGGAAATTCTGGTTGTCTTCGGGTAATTTTAGGGAAATTGAATCATTTTGGGACATTTCCGCAGCCGGCCCTCAAAGGGGTGTAATACACACAGCACTGCCGGTTTGGCACGCAAATGTTTAAACAGAGCACTGTCAGTTTAACGTGTGGGAATATAAACAAAGAGCTGTCGGCTGCAGCGCTATGGGTTCTAAATATAGCGCTACAGGCTGGAGCGCTATGGGCTTTAAACATAGCGCTATAGCCACAGCGCTATGGGTCACAGACTGTTCAGGAAAATTCTCGTATAACAATGAGTCTTTGGAATTCTCTTTCTCAGTGGAAGTTGAGCCTTTGATTATTTTTCAGGCAGTGTGAAAAGTTACCAGTGGGCGGTGAGATTGCAGTTACACTGGGATTGGCCTTGATCTTACAGAATGGTGGGTGGGCTCAAGGGGCTGAGAGGGAGAGAGGGGTGGAGAGAGGGAGGGGTGGGGAGAGAGAGAGGGAGGGAGAGAGGGAGAGAGTGGGAGGGAGAGAGGGAGAGAGAGAGGGAGGGAGAGAGAGATGGAGAGAGGGAGAGAGGGAGGAAGAGAGGGAGAGAGGGAGGGAGAGAGGGAAGGAGAGGGAGAGGGTGAGAGAGGGAGGGCAGGAGAGAGAGAGAGGGAGGGAGAGAGGGAGGGAGGAAGGGATGAAGAGAGGGAGGGAGGGAGGGAAAGGGGGAAGGAGGGAGAGAGGGATGGAGAGTGGAAAGGAGAGAGAGCAGAGACTGAGACACATGAGAGCAGGTTGAAAAAATGAAGACAACGAAAGCTGTTGGAGGCAATGAAAGCTGCTTTGTATAACACTGTACAAGTGAGTAACAGAAGCAGGCAGATACGGTGTAGTTACATAGATCCGTTTTGCCTTGTTCATCTTTGTGTTGTTAACGTGTGCCCGCGGGAAAAACAAAAACAAATAGCACGCAGGAATCATTTTTGAAAATTTCAGGTGATACCATCAAATTCCAGGAAATTTGGGATTCTATTTAAGGAAAATTTTTATTGAGGTGTGGAAGCACTGAGCAAGACACTCTAGAATGTCTTTCATCATTTGTTGCAACTATAATGCAATAACATTTTCAGAAGTTTCTGTGGGAACAAATCTAGCTCGATTTAGTGTTAGCCACTCGAACTGATGCACAAATGCATTCAACAGTGCAGTTCGTCAGAGTTCAGTGCTGATATCTTGATAAAGAATGTGTTGAGTTTTGTGTTAGGACTGCAAAGGGATTAATTACACCACATAATCTCCTGGGTTTTTTTTTTAACAGTTATCAGCCTCTTAACTTTGACTTGGATATTTTTTCATTTTGGTAATTTGGGTTTAATAGTGTGACCTGCTGCAATTAATCATATTATTACAATGTAATTTTGAAGAAAATTTCAAATATTCAGAATCACAATCCATTTAACCAAATATTTTTAATAAAAATCCATCTAGTTATGTAATTATTTTTGCAGTTACATGTACCTTGAACCAGATTGTACAATGGGGAAATTGTGAAATTATTTTAACTAAGCCCAAATTATTTCAAGCCTAACAAGCCTAGAAATTTGTAAAATTATTCCATAGTTATTAAATCTATGTGAGATTGTCCCTCAAACACATGAAACAAGCATATCATCTGAGTAGGGTACATTCAACAAATTGTGACATTCTCAGTTGCAACAATCAGTTCTAAATTATTGTCATTTCAAGAAAGACACAAAATGCTGGAGTAACTCAAGGTCTCAAGGTCAGTTTATTGTCACATGTACCAGTTAGGGTACAGTGAAATTTGAGTTACTAGTGGGTTAGGCAGCATCTCTGGAGAAAAGGAATGGGCGATGTTTCAGGTCGAGACCCTTCCACAGACGATTGTCATTTTAATCTTCTCACAGCAACTTCTTACACTTATTGTGAGAACAACTAGCACAATGTTGCTTATGTATAAAATATTAGAATGTAGATTTTATCAAACAGCTTCATTACATAACTCTCTTCCTTTTTTGTTCTTTACATCTTTCTTCATCATAACCCCAAGATTATGTACCAGGGTTTATGGGGAGAAGGCAGGAGAATGGGGTTAGGAGGGAGAGATAGATCAGCCATGATTGAATGGCGGTGCAGACTTGATGGGCCCGAATGGCCTAATTCTACTCCTATTCCTTATGACCATATAAAATGTATTTGAAATGTATTTGTAATGATTGGCAAGTTTACTTCAATAAGAATTTATGAATTAGACAGATTAATCCTGGGATCACTGATGGAAAAATCGCAGCACTTTATTGTCTTTGTGCGATTCTCCACGAGGTTCATTCTATAGGATGAAATTTTCAAAGCAGTACTGTCAATATTAGAGGAGAAAATGTATTGGTCAGGATAACACTAAATTGGAAAACACACTCCTTTAATAGCTAATATCGATTCAAAGATAATACAACCCTGCTGGAACTCACAGTGCAGTTAGTTCATCATAATACTCTTGGTCATCTATTTCATAAGAGATAAATTATTTTGGTGAATCATTTTCTTTCTAAACCCATATGGAGGGCTAGTAGATCTCCTTTAATAGCTTATTTTACTTCGGAGTCACGTGAGAGATTCCGTGAAAACCCGCCAGTCCGCATGCGTGTCATTACGTCTGATGCATGGCGCAGCAACCGGCTGGGAGGAGCAGCGCTCCTTCAGCGGTAAGTTTAAAAAACCCTCAGGTAAGTCTAAAACTTAGTCGGAGGTCGTTTTCTGCGCTTGGTAATTCTTGTTTCAGGAGCGAGTTCAAGTATGGAGAAAGCGTCGAGGGTGAAATCAAGGCGAGCCGCCGGGAAAGTAGGTCTGGAAGCCCGCGGGAGTGCGGGCGGCCGCCTAGCTCACCTACTGAGTCGCTAGCGGCACGACCAGCGACTGCAGACTTGGTGTCTGAGAGCACTGTGGCTGCACCTTCGGGGCGCAAAGCCACTAAAACGTCTGCACGGCCAGTGGACTCGGACGAGTCGGGCCGGGAGGATTCCCCTCCGGTAAGGGATAACATTTTTGGACGGTTGTCCCGGATGGAGCTCCTAATGGAGAGGATGCTCCACCAAGATACACTCCAACAGGAGGAGTTGTGTCAGCGCCGGCCTCTTCCAGAGCCCGCGCCAGCGGCACCTGTGTCAGGGCTGCTTAATGTCTCCCTCTTGGAGGAGGAGAGCATGAGGGGTCAGTATTATTCTGATGCCGAGTCTGTGGGTTTAGCCATGGAGCATAACCCCAAGGGATGAAGGGCACGAGTCAGAGGTACCATTCCTGGCAGCAAGGTTTGCCGTCCCAACAGAATCAGGAGAACCGCTGGGTGAAGAGTTGGCCGCAAGTATTACTTACTTGGCGTCACACCAGCTTCAAGAACTTTCAATGGATGAAACGGCCAAAAAGTACGACACCCCGGCTAATTGTGTTCTCCTCAAAGTGCTGGTGGTGAACCACGCCATCTGTGGTCATATTGCCATATGAATAAGAGCTCAGGAAATGAGGCTTCAGAGGGTGCTGAAGCTGCTCGCCTCGGTCATTACAGCGTTCGCCAGCTCGGTGGATGAAGGGCACCTGTCTGAAGTGCAGCAGGATGCTCTGGCACTCATGTGCAATGCGCATTTTGAGATAAACTATCTGAGGAAAAGCGCCATCCGCCCTACCATTAACCTGAAGTTCGCCGCTTTGTGTAAACCCAGTAATGTCCAGCCACCCAATCTGCTGTTTGGTGAAGACCTCGCAAAAAGGGTCAAGGAGCTCGACGACGAGGCAAGAATGGTCGGGCTGATCAAAGCACCGATGAACAGCAGATCAATTCGGCGGCAGTATCCCTACAAACGGTTTGCTGAAACCGGGTCCCGTCGAGGACCAAGCCGGCCATTCGCAAATATTCGCAGCTGGCGCACTCCAACAGGGGCACGGGCGAACATGTCTTTTCCCACCAGAAGCAGGGAACAGAAAATTCCACCGGTAACCATGGAGGTAGGTGGGTCTGGTTCTTGTCAGAACATATTAAGTACGAATCAACTACAAGTTAGGGGGCGGTTACACTTGTTTCTGAAGGAATGGTATGGAATAACATCAGATTCGTTTATACTGCGCAGCATATAAGGGTTTCAAATTGAATTCCTTCCCAATTTGCATCCACCCACACGGCATACACCTACTCGGGTACTCATTTTCTCACAAAAAGAGAATTTAGAGGTTCAAGCTGAAATTGGAAAATTATATAAAAAAGGGGTAATTGAGAAGGCGGTTTATCAACCTCACCAATTCGTGTCTAATATTTTTCCTAGATCAAAGAAGGACGGGGGTTGTCGAATCATCCTTGACTTGACGAGCCTTAATCCTTTTGTGCAGTATAAACATTTCAAAATGGAAACATTTGTTACTGCCAAACAATTGATTTCCAGAGGATGTTATATGGCATGTATAGATCTTAAGAATGCATATTACTCAGTGCCTGTTCATAGGGATTATCAGAGATATTTGAAATTTAGCTGGATGAGGCAATTATGGCAATTTAAAGCACTACCTAATGGGTTAACCTCGCCCCCTAGATTATTCACAAAACTGTTAACACCAATATTGGCGATACTCCGGGCTCAGGGTCATATTGTAATGGATTATTTGGATGATATCTTAATCATAGGGAAAACTCGGAAAGCAGCTGAATTATCTGTTTCAGTTGTTAAACTCATGTTTGAGAGATTTGGGTTTCTCATCCATCCAGCTAAATCCAAATTGACACCAGTTGGAGTTATTGATTATTTGGGATTCACTATTAATTCAACTCACATGTCAGTGACTCTGCCCAGGAGCAAGAGATTAGAGTTAATTGAAAGTTGTAACAAGCTCATGGTGGAGCAGCAACCTTCAATTAGACATGTGGCCAGCTTGATTGGCAAATTAGTGCCTGCCTTTCCAGCTGCACAATATGGACCTTTGCATTACCAAAATTTACAGCGAGCAAAGTAACAGGCACTCAGGATACATGCAGGTCATTTCGACAGGCACATGCAATTACCAGCCGAAGCCATTGCTGAAGTGCATTGGTGGATTATGAACATCTCAACTTGCTCCAACAATATGCTGGTTGAGGAACCTTCAGTTGTTTTACAGACTGATGCTAGTGCCCTTGGTTGGGGTGCTACTGATACCATCTCTAGCTGTGGAGGCAGATGGAATAAGCATGAGGCATTTATTCTTCAATCACATGGGATTAACTATTTAGAGTTATTGGGAGCATTTTATGGGCTTAAGGCTTATTGTACTACTAAGCGTCACTTGCATGTTCAGCTTCAGATTAACAACTCTACGGCAGTGGCGTATGTTAATCAGATGGGTGGAATCAAGTCGCAATCTTGTGATAGATTGGCTAATCTTATTTGGCGCTGGTGCATTACAAGAAACATTTGGGTTTCAGCTAGCTACCTACCAGGTAGATTCAATATGGTGGCAGACACCAGGTCACGCAAATTCAATGACAACACAGAATGGATGTTGAATCATGATGTATTTAATGATATTGTTGTTAGGTATGGGATGCCAGATATCGATTTGTTTGCATCCAGACTCAACCACCAGTTACCTAAGTATGTTTCATGGGAACCAGACCCAGGGGCAGTAGCAGTAGATGCATTCTCGCTACACTGGGGAGGAATGTTTTTACATGCATTTCCCCCATTCTGCCTCATCTGTTGGTGCTTGCTCAAGATCAAGCAGGACTCAGCCTCAGGAGTGTTGGTGGTACCCGACTGGCCTACTCAACCATGGTTCCCTCTCCTTTTGGACATAATAACACAGCCTTTTATGGCTGTCCCAAAACGTGGTGACCTACTGGTGCACCCTGTAACTGGCGATCAACATCCATTATATGACCGTATTGATCTGTTAATTTGCAGAATCTGAGGAGGCCATACCTGGGGCTTGGACCATCCGATCGAACCATGGATGTGATCACTGCGGCCTGGAGGGATAGTACCAGAAAACAGTACATCCCTCATGTCAGGAAATGGGAGGTGTTCTGCGTACGGGGGAACATTACATATCACACGGCTTGCGTCTCAGATGTGCTAGAATTTCTGTCAATGCTATATTTTGATCAAGGATTGAGCTACAGTGCCATCAATAGTGCCAGGAGTGCCCTGTCATCATACTTATGGCTAGGGTCGGAACAACAGTCTGTTGGATCTTATCCTTTAATATCCCAGTTTATGAAGGGTATTTTTAATTCCAGTCCTCCCAGGCCCAGGTATTCTGAAATCTGGGATGTGAGCATGGTACTCACGCTGCTTCGCAAATGGGCTCCAGCCACAGCCCTGTCTTTGCCCAAAATCACCCTTAAATTGGTCATGCTCATGGCGCTCGTTTCAGTGCAACGGGTCGTGACGTTGCAGAAGCTGCGACTGGACAGGATGGTATCGTCTGGAAATAACATTACATTTTACATTTATGATTTAATTAAGCGGAGCAGACCAGGGGTGTCAGGGTGTAAGCTTATTTTTTCGGCATACCCTTCAGATTTATGACTGTGTGTAGTGTCGTACTTGCAATATTATATCAAGTTCACCAACAGCCTCAGAGGTTCGGAGTCAGCATTATTTATTAGCCACAAAAAGCCGCATATGAAAGTGTCGGTTCAGACCATTTCAAGGTGGCTGAAACAGGTTTTGGTTTGTGCTGGAGTAGACACTGACATTTTAAAATCTCACTCCACCAGGGTGGCATCAACGTCAGCAGCGAGGGCAATGGACGTCCCTCTCGACCATATCCTCGCGGCCGCAGGATGGTCAAGTGAACTAACGTTTCAACAGTTTTATAACAAGCCGCTTACCGAACCGGGGTTATTCGCCCATTCTGTTTTGAGTTCTGTTTAAATTCTGTTTCATAGCTTCCCCCTGGGAGAGAGGGGTCGTTATTGTTTTTTTTGTTAAATAAACCATTAACAAATTCAAATCAATGTCATGGTTCATATGAATTGGTTATTATTCTCTCATCCTGAGTCAATTGCTGCAGTGAGATTCCTGGATTCGTATCTACGGCATGAAATCACAGAGCTTTGAAATCTTCACGTGACTCCGTGACTCACGTGACTCCGAAGTAAAATAGTAAGATTAAACGAGAACTTACCAGTTTGAAGTTTGATCTTTATTTTATGAGGAGTTGCGATGAGTGATTACGTGCCCACCGCTCCCAACCCTCATATCACAAAGGTCATCTGGTAGTTCTAGGTTTCTAATCTTACTATGTTACTTCAATTACTGTTATCTGTGATTTCACACCGCTGCTTTGAAGAATGACACGCATGCGGACTGGCGGGTTCTTCACGTAATCACTCATCGCAACGCCTCATAAAATAAAGATCAAACTTCAAACTGGTAAGTTCTCGTTTAATCTTACTACTTTGCTACAGAAAAGAGGATCATGTGTTATTGGCATCTGACTAATCCTGCTATCCAGTGTTGGGTATAATGAGATGGAACTTGGTCCAAATGCTCACAGAAATTGGTTCAATTCCAACCTTGCCATTGCATACACTTTGTCAATGTGTGATTCCAATAGTTCATCTTCAGATAGGCCTTTGTCAAACTATATTGTGACATTTCTAAATTATTCATAGACATAGCTATGGTCAGAATAATCCTTGGAATTTACTTCTAAAATGACGGAGACATGTCACTTTTGTACCGTTGTTGTTTTTATTAGCATATTTGAAAAAAAATGGCAGGAATTCAATGGGACAGCTTGAAATTAAAACTTTGTCTATTTAAAGGGAAGAAATGAAAACAATGAAAATAAGCTCCTAGTTGATAATACAGTTCACAACTGGAAATGATTATGATTTTGTAATGCAATGAAGATCTCACCTGATTTCACGTATGAATGATCACAGGACAAAAGTGGAATCTGATATCAAGTCAAGTCAAGTTTTATTCGTCACTTGCACATAAAGTGCAGTGAAATGAATTTGTCAGCAGCGGTACAATAAAAAAAGAACACACAATACACTATAAAAATTTAACACAAACATCCACCACGGCATTCATCACTGTGGTGGAAGTCACAAAATTTGGACAGTCCTCCTCCATTTTCTCCCGTGATCGGGACCACAACCCTCCACAGTCGCCGCTGCGGGCGTCCAGATGTGCAGACAAGGTAAGTCCAGCTAAGTCCTGAATCGGTGCTTCCCCACCAGAGACCGTGGCTTCAAGATGGTGTAGGCCGCAGGCCGGCGGTCGAAGATCTAAAGTCCCCGCCACGCTGCAGCCAGAAGCACCGCAGACTGCAGGGCCGGCAGTCGGAGCTCCTCTCCAGGGATCCCCGGCAAGGGATCCCGCTCTGGATGGTAAGTCCCCGCCATGCCAGCTGGAAGCACCGCAGTCTGCAGCTTCTAGATGGTGTAGGTCACGGGCTGGCGGTCGGAGCTCTTCTCCTCCGGGGTCCCCAACGAGGGATCCCAGGCTCCAGATGCTGCGCCAGCTGGAGCTCCGCAGACCGCGGCTTCAGCGAATGGAGCGCTCCCTTCCGGCGACCCCTGGCGAGGGCGCTCCCGCTCTGCGACGAAAGAGTCCTCGCTGCGCCCGCGGCTGAAGCCCCGGGCGCGACTCCGGGAAAAGCCGCACCGATCCTCGATGTTAGGCCAAGGGGGAGGCGACATGGAGGAGATGACCAAAGCGGTTTCCCCCTTATCCCCCCACACCACCCCCCACACAAGACACACAAAGAAACATTAAAAACACACATTGAGACACACTAAAAAAACAAAAGAAGTAGAAAAAACTAACACGCTACTGGCAGGGCTGCCGGCTCGCAGCGCCCCCACCAATATCAAAGAAAGGTTAGCATGCCGCTCATTAGTTTGTACTTGACAGAAGGGTCCTGATCCAAAACGCCACCTATTCATTGTTCTCCAGATATGCTGCCTGACCCGCTGAGTCACTCCAGCATTGTAAGTAAGTAAGTAAGTAAGTAAGTAATTAATTTATTAGCCAAGTATGTAAAAAGTTACAAGGAAATTGATTTGCCCTACAGTCATACCAAAAAAGCAACATGACACACAACCACATAAAAAACAAAAACAAAAAATCTACCACAGCGCACTGTGATGGAAGACCATCCGCAGTCAGGTGATCGAAGCTCCCGCAGCTGGTGATCAAAGCACCCACGTCAGGGCGGTCGAAGCTCCCACAGCTGGTGATCAAAGCACCCACGTCAGGGCGGTCGAAGCTCCCGCAGCTGGTGATCAAAGCACCCACGTCAGGGCGGTCGAAGCTCCCATGATTGGGTGGTCAAAGCTCCTGCGGTTGGAGCCCGTTCGATCCCTAACCAAGGGACCGCGAGCTCCACGATGTTAAGTCCGCAGGCTCCTGCGGTTGGAGCTCTCGAAGTCGATCCGCATAAAAGGGACCGCCAGCTCCATGATGCTAGGCCCCAGTGCGGATGGAGATATGATACGGAAAAAGTTGCATCTCCCTCGAGGAAAGAGATTAATAAAGTTCCCTCCCCCCACATAATACAAAACTAAAGATACACTAAAACATGCATTTAACAACAAACTTAAAACAACAAAAGAAGAAAGGACGAGACAGACTGTTGGAGAGGCTGCCATCGTATGGTGCCACCCGATGGACTTTTCTCCTCTATCTTCAGTATGAACCAACATCTGGAGTTCCTTCCGAAACAAAAAAAACAATGATTACTAGTTTACCAAATTGGTTGAATTCCCTTATATAATAGAACTGGTGAATATACTAAATATATATCTAATAGCAGATAACATTTGTTTTAAAAATGTTATCTGAACATTGCATTGGAAATTAAACTCAGTTTAACATCATTAATGCATCCTGTAAGAATATGTTTTTTTGTCTGGTTGTCAATGTCAATAGTCCATTAGCAGCTATTTTTGGAGGCCTACTTATCTTCAAGTAACTCTTTGCTAATGATGCCCATGAGAAAGCAGAGTTTGTTTAGGGAGAGTTGTGATAGAATATCAGCACACAGCGGAGCAGGGAGCATTGGGAGGGGTGCTTCAAATGCTTTACCGCTGTAAGCATTAATTGGAAATGGTGTGTGAAGAAAGCCAAATTGTAACAACAGTTAGCAGTTAAAGTGGATTAAATGACATTCCCAGCTCTAATAGGCATTTTAATGTTTAAATCAGTAGAACAAGCAGCAATTATTATAAGTACAAGAGTGTATAAATATGCGAGCAGAATGCTGGAAATTGGTCATGGAAACCAATGTGTACTTTGCTAACAGGGAGGAATTTAGAGCGGTGTAGAACAACAAGCACAAGTATAGATAGGAAGAAAGGAGCCAACACCAGAAACAGCAGATATACACAAAAACTGAAGTAACTCAGCGGGTCAGACAGCATCTCTGGATAAAAGAAACAGGTGATGTTACGGATCGAGACCCTTCTTCAGAAGCAGCAGAGTGGACAAGATATAGGAGAAGCATCATCTATGTGCACATCCTTCAACAGCGAAGAGGTTGACAACACCAATGTGTGGTGATCCAACTGAATCCCCATAACTTGGCAACATAATGTGGGGAAATATGAAATTGTCTTCTTTGGCACGAAAAATGAAGAATCATATTATCTAAATGATGAACGGTTGCAGAGTTTTATGATTCAGAGGGATCTGGACATGCATCCAGTGCAAGATTTGCAAAATTTAATAGCAGTTTCAGCAACAATAAATTAAGAAAGATAACAGAATATCATTAACTATTTTGTGTGGGGAGGAACTGCAGATGCTGGTTTAAACCAGGCAGCCAGCCAGACAGACAGACACAAAATGCTGGAGTAACTCAGTGGGTCAGACAGCATCTCTGGACAAAAGGAATAGGTGACGTTTCGGGTCGAGACTCTTCTTCAGACTGAGAGTCAGGGGAAAGGGGAATGCGATATAGATGGTACATAGGACAAATGAATGGAAACATGCAAAAAGCAACGATAATCAAGGAAATGTGGAGCCCACAATGGTCCATTGTTGGCTGTGGGATAGGTGATAATGAGTTATACAGACAGTGGAGCTCAACAGGACGACTGTAAAACTAGTACGATGACTGGGGTGTGGGAGGGACGGAGGAAGATGGGATGCAAGGGTTACCTGAAGTTAGAGAAATCAATATTCATACCGCTGAGTTGTAAGCTCCCCAAACAAAATATGAGGTGCTGTACCTCCAATTATCGCTTGGCCTCACTCTGACAATGGAGGACAGCCAGGACAGAAAGGTCAGTAGGGCAATGGGAAGGGGAGTTAAAGTGTTTGCCAACCGGTAGATCATGTAGGCCGAGGCAGACTGAGCAAAGGTGTTCAGTGAAACGATTAATGAGTCTGCACTTGGTCTTGCCAATATATAGAAGTCCACACCTGGAACAGCGGATACAGTAGGCGACTTTGGAGGAGGTGCAAGTGAACCTCTGCCTCACCTGATAGGACGCTTGGGGTCCCTGGACTCTGCCCCCAAAGACCGGGACAGGGAGGAGGTGGATGGAGTTGGCGATGGTGGCGATCGGCTGTACAAGGGACAGTAGGAAGAACTGTATTATCTTCCACGCCTTCAAGGTCGGCTGGTGGAGACACCCTTGGGGCACAAAGTTTGAAGGAAAGGAGAGGGATGATGGTTTGCAGGTCGGCCGGATGGAGGAGATGGCTGCAAAGGGCCTTGTGGGCAGCTGCAGCTGGAACTGTGAAATGGTGCCAAAACCTGGCAACTATTGCATATAGTGGGCCATTTCTGTGCATCATGTACTTAACTGGGGATTATACTTAGGCTTGGCAATAATCTTACTGATCTATATGCAAAACAAATCTCACTGTACTTGGTACATGTGATAATGGAAGAACCATTGAACCATTATATTTTCCAAATGGTGGATTGGTCTTGAAGGGAATTGTTCTGTTCCTAATTCACATGAACCAAATACAGATTTTAGCAAAAGTCAGTACCTGTATATTAAAAACTTACAGCAGTGAAAGCTGAGAATATTCAACAGACCAAGCACCATGTGTTCAGGGACAAACAGAATTAACACTTCTGGCCAATGCTTTTTGATTATTACACATTCGAGTGATTGTAGTCTTATTATTTTGACATTTTCTTTTCCAATGGGGCTGTGAAAGTGGTCAAACCAAAATCACTAAATTCTACCTTACCTCCCCCTTTTTATTCTCATCAACATTGCACTCTCAGAAAAGTCCCACCCAATGAATCTTAACATAGAGAATCCAAGCAAACAGATCTGGAGGCCGCTCAAAATGTTTTGTTTACATGTGTGCTCCTGTGCCTGCAAAAGTCATTCCTCCACAACAAGTTTGTACGTTCTCCCCGTGACCATGTGGGTTTTCTCCGAGATCTTCGGTTTCCTCTCACACTCCAAAGATGTACAGATTTGTAGGTTAATTGGCTTGGTATAAATGTAAAATTCTCCCTAGTGTGTGTGGGATGGTGTTAATGTCCGAGGATCGCTGGTCGGTCGAGACCCGGTTGGCTGAAGGACTTGAGAGATACTGTGTGGAACCACGGCCTTCAGACCACCGAGTCCGCGCCGACCAGCAAACATGCCGTATACTAACCCTATCCTACACACCAGGGACAAATTACAATTTTACCTCATACCAAAGCCAATTAACCTGCAAACCTGCATGATTTTGGAGTGTGGAACTGGAGCACCCAGAGAAAACCCAGGCAGTCACAGAGAGAAAGTACAAACTTTGTACAGACTGCACCTGTAGTGAGGATCGAACCCGGCCCTCTGGCGCTGTAAGGCAGCAACTCTACTGCTGTGCCACTTTGCCGCCCTTGCAGATTCCCACCCCCTCTTTGGCATCCTTAAAACAGGGCAAGAAGCTGTTTGTCATAATTCGAACGGTAACTGCATTCCTTGTTTCACTTGTCCTCTTTCAGAAAAATCAGATGAACCTTCTGCTGATAATTTGAACAAATATGAACCCCAATGTATATTTGGGGTTTTTGAACAGTCAAAATGTTGTGAAAACAGGGGAACATGCACCAAAATTCCAGTAAAATGGAAGACACAACATTTTCACAAATAGGTTTAAGCATATATTTTTCGGACAAGATTCTTCACACTATCTGTGTAAGAAATTAGGTAGTGGTTCACATGGCTGTTGTTTCCTTATGGCCCCAGTGATTCATATTGTTTGTGACTGATGCCAGAACTATTTAGCAGCAGTCGTAAGTGTGTTGTAGACAGCATAGAAAATCATTTGTGATGAACTTGAAGATTCAGAGCCATAAGAGGAGAAAAGTGAAAGAAAAACTTGGGATATTTTAATAATAGTAACCTTGAAATCCCTAAATTATCATTATTATTAAGGATAATTGGAACAGTGTCAGGAAGGAGCTGGGAATGTTAATCCTGGCCAGATTGAAGAGGTTAGGACTCTAAAATAGAATAAAGGCTTCAGGGCTGCAAGGCCAAGTCAAGTCAAGTCAAGTCAAGTGAGTTTATTGTCATGTGTCCCTGGTAGGACAATGAAATTCTTGCTTCGCTTGAGCACAACAGAACATAGTAGGCATTTACTACAAGGCATTCTATAAATATATACACAATGGTCTATATACTGATAAAGTGCAAATAACAGTATTGGCTAATAAAGTTCAGTGTTATGTCCGAGCCAGCTTTAATAGCCCGATGGCTGTGGGGAAGTAGCCTGATGGCTGTGGGCCATTTGGTCAATTTAAAAGTGCTCTCTGTAGAACTGGGACAAGCTGCAGAGTGTGGTGCCAGTTTGTCTAGAGCCGAGATCTGAGCTGCAGGGAGAGAATGGGAACATCTGCAGACCCTGGCAATTAGGTGCAAAATGCATAGAATGGATTGGATGACTGCAAACCAGACATACACCTTGTAAATAATTGTAAACAATGTTGCAAAGCTTTACTTGGCTGAATGTTGATTGGATGAGGTATTGAGCCTTGTCTGGTTTTCTTGCATATCAGGGTTAATGTTGCGAGGTTCACTTCCTCTGAGAAACACTGTATAACCATATAATATAACCATATAACAATTACAGCACAGAAACAGGCCATCTCGACCCTTCTAGTCCGTGCCGAACACGTATTCTCCCCTAGTCCCATATACCTGCGCTCAGACCATAACCCTCCATTCCTTTCCCGTTCATATAACTATCCAATTTATTTTTAAATGATAAAAACGAACCTGCCTCCACCACCTTCACTGGAAGCTCATTCCACACAGCCACCACTCTCTGAGTAAAGAAGTTCCCCCTCATGTTACCCCTAAACTTCTGTCCCTTAATTCTCAAGTCATGTCCCCTTGTTTGAATCTTCCCTACTCTCAGTGGGAAAAGCTTATCCACGTCAACTCTGTCTATCCCTCTCATCATTTTAAAGACCTCTATCAAGTCCCCCCTTAACCTTCTGCGCTCCAAAGAATAAAGCCCTAACTTGTTCAACCTTTCTCTGTAACTTAGTTGCTGAAACCCAGGCAACATTCTAGTAAATCTCCTCTGTACTCTCTCTATTTTGTTGACATCCTTCCTATAATTAGGCGACCAAAATTGTACACCATATTCCAGAATTGGCCTCACCAATGCCTTGTACAATTTTAACATTACATCCCAACTTCTATACTCAATGCTCTGATTTATAAAAGCCAGCACACCAAAAGCTTTCTTTACCACCCTATCTACATGAGATTCCACTTTCAGGGAACTGTGCACAGTTATTCCAAGATACCTCTGTTCACCTGCATTCTTCAATTCCCTACCATTTACCATGTACGTCCTATTTTGATTTGTCCTGCCAAGATGTAGCACCTCACACTTATCAGCATTAAACTCCATCTGCCATCTTTCAGCCCACTCTTCCAAACGGCATAAATCTCTCTGTAGACTTTGAAAATCTACTTCATTATCCACACCCCCACCTATCTTAGTATCATCTGCATACTTACTAATCCAATTTACCACACCATCATCCAGATCATTGATGTACATGACAAACAACAGTGGACCCAACACAGATCCCTGTGGCACCCCACTAGTCACTGGCCTCCAACCTGACAAACAACCATCCACCATTATTCTCTGGCATCTCCCATTCAGCCACTGTTGAATCCATCTTGCTACTCCACCATTAATACCCAACCATTGAACCTTCTTTACCAACCTTCCGTGAGGAACCTTGTCAAAGGCCTTACTGAAGTCCATATATACAACATCCACGGCTTTACCCTCATCAATTTCCCGAGTAACCTCTTCAAAAAATTCAAGAAGATTAGTCAAATATGACCTTCCAGGCACAAATCCATGTTGACTGTTCTTAATCAGACCCTGTTTATCCAGATGCTTATATATATTATCTCTAAGTATCCTTTCCATTAATTTGCCCACCACTGACGTCAAACTAACAGGTCTATAATTGCTAGGTTTACTCTTAGACCCCTTTTTAAACAATGGAACAACATGCGCAGTACGCCAATCCTCCGGCACTATTGCCGTTTCTAATGACATTTGAAATATTTCTGTCATAGCCCCTGCTATTTCTACACTAAGTTTCCTCAATGTCCTCGGGAATATCCTGTCCGGACCTGGAGACTTATCCACTTTTATATTTCTCAAAAGTGTCAGTACTTCCTCTTCTTTGAATCTCATAGTTTCCATAGCTACTCTACTTGTTTCCCTTACCTCACATAATTCAATATCCTTCTCCTTGGTGAATACCGAAGAAAATAAATTGTTCAATATCTCCCCCATCTCTTCTGGCTCTGCAGATACCTGTCCACTCTGACTCTCTAATGGACCAATTTTATCCCTCGTTATCCTTTTGCTATTAATATAGCTATAGAAACCCTTTGGATTTACTTTCACCTTACTTGCCAAAGCAACCTCATATCTTCTTTTAGCTTTTCTAATTTCTTTCTTAAGACTCTTTTTACATTTTTTATACTCCTCCAGCACCTCATTTACTCCATGCTGCCTATAATTATTGTAGATCTCTCTCTTTTTCCGAACTAAGTGTCCAATTTCCCTTGAAAACCATGGCTCTTTCCAATTCTTACTATTTCCTTTCAACCGAACAGGGACATAAAGATTCTGTACTCTTAAAATTTCACCTTTAAATGTCCTCCATTTCTCTTCCACATCTTTCCCATAAAACAAACTGTCCCAATTTAGTCCTTTTAAATCCTTTCGCATCTCCTCAAAGTTAGCCTTTCTCCAATCAAAAATCTCAACCCTAGGTCCAGTTCTGACCCGCTCCATAATTATATTGAAACTAATGGTATTGTGATCACTGGTCCCGAACTGTTCCCCAACGCATACCTCTGCCACCTGACCCGTCTCATTTCCTAACAGGAGGTCCAGCACCGCCCCTTCTCTAGTAGGTACTTCTATGTATTGCTGCAAAAAACTATCCTGCACACATTTTACAAACTCCAACCCATCCAGCCCATTTACAGAATGTGTTTCCCAGTCTATGTGTGGAAAATTGAAATCTCCCACAATCACTACCTTGTGCTTACTACTAATATCTGCAATCTCCTTACATATTTGCTCTTCCAATTCTCGCTCCCCATTTGGCAGTCTATAATACACCCCTATGAGTGTTGCTACCCCTTTCCCATTTCTCAGTTCCACCCAAATAGCCTCCCTAGACGAGCCCTCTAATCTATCCTGCCAAAGCACTGCTGTAATATCTTCCCTGATAAGCAATGCAATACCTCCACCTCTTGCCCCTCCAATTCTATCACACCTGAAGCAACAAAATCCTGGAATATTTAGTTTCCAATCACAGCCCTCCTGCAACCATGTTTCACTGATCGCCACAACATCATACTTCCAGGTGTCAATCCAGGCTTTAAGTTCATCCACCTTTCTTACAATGCTCCTAGCATTAAAATATACACATTTAAGAAACCCACCCTCTCTTATTCTCTGTTTATTGTCTTTTTCTTCTCTCTCCCCCTACATTTTGGGTCAGAGTGCTACCATTCTCTGCCTCCTGCCTCACACACTGACTGCTATCTTTCCCAATTTGAGTCCCTCCCCCAACCATACTAGTTTAAAATCTCCCCAGTAGCCTTTGTAAATCTCCCCGCCAGGATATTGGTCCCCCTCGACTTCAAGTGCAACCCGGGGTGAATACAATGTATTTGCCACTGTATTATTGGGTTAGGGAAATGTCTGGCATGTATGGGGTTAATCAATATCTGCAATTGGATTGTAAAGAGACTACCCCAATGTGGTTCGGCCCCTCAAGGTTCGGGGACCTATAAAAGTCAGCTGCCACGAGGTCCTGTGTTGATCTTCTGGGAGAGCGCTTGGGTCTGCGTGACCTTCTGGAGTGTCTCTGTTTGAGTGAGGCCTAGAGGGCTTGATCAGGCAGATACGAGGATCGAACCCGTGGTGGTTAGGTACAGTAGTTGAACTATAATTGTGTTTTGTCAAAATAAAGATTAGTTGCGCAAGTGCTTGATTCAGTGGTTTTTGACTGAAACTAGACTGGGGGGAAGCTTAGAACGAGCTATTTACAGGGAGAGTAGATTGGGAGCAGCTGTTATAGGGTAAGCTCACATCTGCCATGTGGGAGTTGTTTAAAGGTCAGCTGGGCAGAATTGGCATGTTCCTGTGAAGAAGAAAGAAATGGATGGGAGAGTGGATGAGGAATGTCGTTACAAATTTAGCCAAAAATAAAAGAAAGCATACCGAAGGTTTAAGAAGTTAAAATTGGATAACACCCTAGAGGAATATAAAGGAAGCAAGAGAGACATTAACTAGGCAATCAGGAGGGCTATAAGGGCAAGTATGATTAAAGATAATCCCGAGGCATTTTATACCTTTTTGAAGCTGCAAACTCTACCCACCAATGAAAACTGGTGCTTGGCCTCTTATTAATAATAACTTTCTAAAGTCAGCGATTAGTCCCTTGGTGATTTTGAAGGGGATGATAGTTTTGAATGCCGATCTGCAGTCAATGAACAGCAGTGTAATACATGTGTTCCTGATATTCAGATGATCCAGAGCAGAATGGAAAACAAGCCAGATAACATTTCACTTGGACCATCTCCGACACCCCCCTCCCCTTTCTTAATCTCACTGTCTCCATCACAGGAGATAGACTATCAACTGACATTTATTACAAACCCACTGACTCTCACAACTATCTTGACTACCCTTCTTCCCACCCTGATTCCTGCAAAGACTCCATCCCCTACTCCCAATTCCTCCGTCTACGCTGCATCTGCGCCCAAGATGAGGTGTTCCATACCAGGACATCTGCGGTCCTTATTCTTTAGGGAAAGTTCCCCTCAGCCATCATAGATGAGGCCTTCACACGTGTCTTCTCGGTACCCCTGCAGCTCCGCCCTTGCTCCCCCTCTTGTTAGTCGCAACAGGGACAGAGTCCCCCTAGTCCTTACCTTTCACCCCATCAGCCGTTACATACAGCACATAATCCTCTCACATTTTCGCCACCTTCGCCTTTCCATATCCACCCCTTTCCACCTTCCACAGAAACCATTCCTTCCGCAACTCCCTGGTTAACTCATCCCTTCCCACCCAAACCGCCCCTTCCCCAGGTACCTTCCCCTATAATCGCAGGAGATGCAACACTACATGTTGATTCGCTTAATATTGGAGGATGTAAGTGCTACTAGTCAGTAGTCATTGAGGCAGGTCACCATGCTCTTCTTAGGCTCCAGTTTGATAAATCCGTTGGGCAGCAATGAGATAACTAACTAGGTTAGTTGCTTTGGTATTATAGGTTGAGAGATAACTTTTCAAATGACCTTAACACTGTTTTAAAAATAACGAGTGATTGTTTCCTTTTACTTCCACTATCAGAGTCTCATAAGGAAACAAAAACTTGCAACAGTGCAGCACCCCCTCAAGTGGCAGTCTACATTTAATGCTTGTCTGAAATGGTGCCAGAATTTATGACTTTCACGTTACCTTTCGAAATAAAAATGAGAGATGTCTAACTGATGATTGATTCAATATTATTATACACTGTATTCCAATGTTGAAGTCACTGCAGTGACCTTGGTAAAATATATTCCACAGATGTTTTATTATTTTACTTGAAGCATCTGTTGATTATGATCAAATTAAAAACATTTTCTCATGTCATAATGTTATCTGAGGGAAAGAAACAATCTTATTTTCTTTCAATAAATTAAATAGGGAGAACAAACATACCATCCTAGAAGCCATTACTGTAGGTTATTGTAATCTTTTAGAATTGATTTTGTAAGAATATGACTAAGTCTGGCTGGAGAAAAACTAATTGAACACAATTATAATTCAAATCTTACCTCTAGAATACACAAGAGGAATTAATCTAGTTTCTCTAACATTTGTGTGTACATTACTACAATTAAAGGACAAATACCATGAACTTTTTTTGTGGTATTGAGTCCCATTTTCAAGCAAACAGTGAAAGAGGAATAGGAAGGGAGAATTTAATGAAATGAACCATCTTGCAAGAAGCAAGTTATATTAAAGTGTCTGAGGGTAATGCCATTAAAGAAATATAGATGGAGGAGATATAGAATCCTAAAATTGGACATTTCTATAATGACATTAAATATGCAGTGGATGCAATAATACAAATTGCTTTTGGCTAGTAGTTACATTCCATTAAATTCTCCCTTTCCTAGTTAATGCACTGAGATCCTCCTTCACCACTGCAGCTCAGTAGAATACGATGGAGTTCACATTATTTGCCCTTCCCGTGAAGTAAATTACTTTGTTCGTCATTTATCACTGCTTCTGAGGCACATTATAGAGATAAAGTTTAAAGTGTAATTGTGTTCAATTAATTTTCCTCCAGTCAGAATTAGTAATGCTCTTGCTAAATCCACTGCAAAGAAGGAGGCAGGGGAGGTGGGTGACCTGCCGTAATGATTTTCTTTTGATAGTAGCTACCTTATTTTGCATTGAAAGCAGAAAAAAACGTATATTGTTCTCCACATTACTTCCATCTACATTAGGAGCAAGGGAAGCACCTACATTTAGAAAGTACTTTGTTATGTGAATGAAAACATTTTTTGTGTGACATTCAAAATAAAAATGACTAAAGTAAGACCACAACTGAAAGGATAATTCTTTCAGAATTATCGAGCAGAATTATATTGAGCAGGATGTGACTCTTTGGAAAAGAACATTGATTGGCAACCAGATAGATGTCTTTAGAATAAGGAAAAACTTTGATAGTAAGTTTATCGAGAAATTGTTTCCACATGCACATGATAAATATAAGATTGTCACAAAGATCCAATCAAGGTCAAGAGAAACATCCTCCAGACTAATTAAAATGTGAAATTCCCACAGCAAGGATTATTTGAGATGAATACAATTGTTCAATGGCAATTTATTGTCACATGTACCGAAGTACAGTGAAATTCTTTATGTACACCATTCAGAAAAATTATTAAGCAAAATCTTAGATTCAGTACAAGCGTAAAGGAATAGTACACTGAGACAATATAAAGGAGTCTGAAGAAAGGTCTCAACCAAAACGTTACCCATTCCTTCTCTCTAGAGATGCTGCCTGTCCCGCTGAATTAGTCCAGCTTTTTGTGTCTATCTTCGGTTTAAACCAGCATCTGCAGTTCTTTGTTACACAACATACAAGAGTCGACAGGTTTTGGCGGCAATTTCAAGTCCAAGTTGTTATAAGTGCAGAGCTCCTAGCCTGGCCATAAAGGCCCGTTGTACTGGCAGCGCTGCAGGGCTGGCCTGGCCAAGTCAAGCCATTGGTGACCTCCACTGCAGCTCCATGACTCTGTGCCGCTGCAGGTCACGTCCAGGCACAGCACTGTTGTCTCTTTAGGTATACTTTAATACTTTAAACAAGGGAAAGTTAGGTAAGCATATGACAGGAAAAACAATGGAATGTTATATTGATAGGCTTGAGCGTAGGAGAACAGGAAAAGACTCAGATGGAACATCAATTCTGGCAAAGACATAGTGGGTCAGAACTTGATTGTGCAGTGCAAATACTTTATTGCCCTAATGATGTGCTTTAAATATCTTTACAGATTTCTATATGATTAGTCACTTAGTTGATGTACAATGTTGTTCTCTTATATCTTCCTCCATCCTTTTCTTCTTTCTTTGGTAATCCTCAGTTTTGCTTGTATTCTTCTCCTATCCTTGGTACTTGGATTTTCCAATCACCTAGCTCCTAATTGCCAGAAGCACAGTGTCTGACATTAGAAATGACAGTGTCCCACCCCAATTTCTCTCACTTCTTGGGCTTTCTGTCCATTCCACTTCATATCCATTTTGCAAGGATCAGAAAACATTCAACAATTGTATGTGCTGTAAACATTTGGATCTTCTCTGTTTTTTAACTGAGCAATGACTTCCACCAGGCAGGTCAATATAATGCTGCAGGACACCTCAACTAGGTTCAAATATAATGCTGCAGGACACCTCAACTGCAGGACACCTCAACAGAATTGGGAGAATTGAATTCTCCCAATTCTGCTAGCCCTTGCTGTCCCCTCCCCTTCATCAGCCCTCTGGTTGTCTCCTCCCCTCCTCCAGCCCTCGGGCTCCTCCTCCGCCTTTTTTCCTTTCTTCTCCCCACCCCCTATCAGTCTGAAGAAGGGTTTCGGCCCAAATTGTTGCCTGTTTCCTTCGCTCCATAGATGCTGCTGCACCCGCTGAGTTTCTCCAGCATTTATGTGTACCTTCAACTAGGTTCACTGCTTTCAGCATTAAACTTTAAACATGTAGATTAACAAATTAATCATGTTGGCTCAGTTTTTCTTCTACGACATAAATATAGCCTGCCGGGCAGGTCCCACCACTGTACTATTCACAAGTATCTTTACCTCAGATGGTTGGTTTATCTTAACCACTGAACACTGGTATCTTAGAGAGTCATAGAGTAATATAGGGTGGAAACAGGCCCTTCGGCTCAACTTGCCCACACCGACCAACATATCCCATTTACACTATTCCCCACCAGCCTGCATTTGGCCCATATCCCTCCAAACCAATCATATCCATGTACCTGTCCAAATGTTTCTTAAAGATTTCAATAGTCCCTGCCAATCTCGTTCTATTGTGAGTAATTTACCACCAAGCCAGCCAAGAGCCTTGACACAAATACTTATAGTGTTCAATAGTATAGGCATCAATGGGTAAAATTAAAAGAGTTTAAAATTTAATCTGGTATCTTTCCCAAAGCATTTGACAACCAACACAGTAACCATGAAGCTTAGTGAATAATCAATAACTGGAACATTGCCCGATTATTCCGCATAAATGAAAAACTGAAAATTCTGGAAATGTAGATCAGCTAGTATCTGGGGAGAAAACAAAAGATGTTAGACAATAGACAATAGACGCAGGAGTAGGCCATTCGGCCCTTCGAACCAGCACTGCCATTCAATGTGATCATGGCTGATCATCCCCAATCAGTTGGACCTATTTACATTGGATTTATGCACAAATTGTGCAAACATATATATTTTGTGCCTGTTTTGAAGCAAAGCATTTTAATGATTTTATAATGCAAGGATGTCCCATTCTCTGTTGAAGGCCTGCTCATCGAGACATTGGACCTTCACTCCCTGTCACAATTCTCCTTCATGCAGAATTAATTTCTTGTCATGTTTAGCACAAAAGGTGATGGTATCAACTCCTCAGACAAAAATCGGATCAAAAGATCACAACTCGTGACCTTCGTGAATAACTCACAGTCAAATGAGAAAATAATGTACATTATGCCGAGCAGCATGGTGATTCTGGACTGTGGTTTTTAAAATGTAAAAGAGCATCACTCCCATAAGTTTTATTCAAAAAATGGTTTTCCAGCTGCTCTCTGAAGATTGAAGGAACTGTGAGCTCCATCCATGGGTCAATGGTGCCACTGATCGCAAATGCTTAGGGCCGCTATGTGACTACATGGTGCCATGAGACCTGCTTTATAGTTGAGAAGCTCTCTCCAGGAGACCCACGTGCTATTGTCCCATTTACCCCTCATCCTTTTCTTGCAATTTCCTCCCACACATTTCACTGCCATACTTCCCTCTCATCTCTATAGCAGTCATTGCACACCTTCATAAGATCATAAGGTCCTAAGGAACAGGAGTAGAATTAGACCATTCTGCCTATCAAGTCTACTCCGCCATTCAATCATGGCTGATCTATCTGTCCCTCCTAACCCTATTCTCCTGCCTTCTCCCCATAACCTCTGCCATGATACTGCAATTGACTGGCCGCGCGGCCAGATACCTTCCCGACGGGCCATGGCTGTGGACTGGGAACGCGGCCGGAGGCCTCTAACGAGGCGCCGTGGTCTCGATGCATCCCAGATCGGCGTGTAGAAGCCCGGATCGGGGCCCGGCCGGGGCCTCGCGGGTTGGAGTCCTTGAGTCAGCGGAGCAGCCGACGGAGCAAATGGCTGGGGCCCGGGTCGGCACTACAGAGGCGTGAAATGGGTCAGCGGCAGCGGTGAGGCCTTGACGGTGGCAGCAGTGAAACCTCGCAATGATGGGGCCTCGACGGTGGTGAAGCCTCGCGGCGGTGGCGACACCTCGCGGGTCAACCCGAGGTCGACAGTTAATGAGAGCGTGGAGAACCGTTGTGAGGGGGGAGGCGGGAAGAACAATGGAGGACCCGGCATGGGGGGACTGTCGTGAGGGAGGCGGGGGGAGAACAATGGACAATAGGCAGGGCGGGGGGGGGGGGGGGACAAGGGACAATGGGAACCCGGCGTGTGGAAACCGCTGGGGGGGGGGGGACGGGACAAAAGGGGAGCCGGCGTGCTTTGTAACTTTGTCACTGCCGTAGGTGGCTGCTATTTGTATACATTGTTTATGCAAGCAAAGAATCTCACTGTGCCTAGTCACATGTGACAGTAGAGTTTTTTTATTCCCTATTCCTACCTGCCAACTACAAAACACGCATGTTAAATTTTACGGGTTTTACGTGAAGCAAACCAGTATATTGGTTTGTTAAGGTGAGTATATCTCTATGTCTGAAACTTAGGGGGCTTTGCATTTGATAGCAAAAACAAAAATGCCGAAAAGCTAATTTGTAGGCAAATATTTTAAAAGTGAATAATTAATCAAAAAATATTTTTCTTCTTTGGGATTCTTCGCTAATTTCCCAGTTGAGATTAATAATTTCAGCAAAGACCAGACATTAAACCTTGGGTCTTTCTAGACTGCAGGGCTCAGGAGCATATGCAGTGATGCATATAATCCATTGGTATCCCCATTACAAGCTTTTGTTATTTATTTTAATGTGGTATTTTAAATGTATTTCATTTCTCTCGAATTTCAAATTCATTGATCGTGTTATCAAATGCTACAGACTATTTCATTGCGTAAATCCCTCTGGATAATCTGGTGTGTTTCACAATTTCTTCCAACTGCTTTATAGTAAGATAGCAAAAGTCCCAAGGGTATTGTTCTCATCCTTGCTTCTGTTTCACATGACCACATTTGATCAAACAACTTATACACTGAAGGTACATTGTTAAAATACGAATCAACATGTTATTAGGCATACAAAATAACAAGTTAACTATCAATGTTTGAAGTAGCAAAGGAATGTCTTATGTTTGCTGCTTTATCGCACGCAAGCAAGCACACGTTTTCACACACACTCATACATACCTACACAAAAAATCATGCAATGAGCTGACATCCATGAAACTAACCACCACACATGTGCAGCACATAGGAACACCCCACCAAAGAAAATTATTGGCTATCCACCTATTTCAGTGTAGAATGAAAACACACATTAAAGGACCTCTGAAATGTAACTAAAAGGAGCACACAATCCCAAGCAGAGATTGCAAAAAAAAAACAGGTTCAGTTTGTGAGTAGAATTTGATCGTAAGCTGTTTTTTTCTTTCTTAGTCCGACTCTCTGAAGGGTTCAGGATATCATGAAGCATTTGCGATTATGTAGGCTCTTTTATTTCAGGAATTTCTATTCATCAACAGCAATTGACTTCTGAAATTAACTGTTAGGAGCGGTACAGTGGCGTAGCATGTTAGCCGTCAAACAGGCGGCACAGTGGCGCAGCGGTGGGGAAAAGGGCCTGTTTCTGCACTGTTTCTCAAAAGTGTGAAGTTTAAACAGAAACCAACTAACTTTGACTCTTGCAGTCTCCAATTTGCTCATCATAACTTCGAGATCCCACAGTTAGTATTAGTATTCCAACGTTATGAAGGACATTGGGTACAGAGTTTCATTTGCATCTAATCGCCAGAGGGTATTCCTTGAAATACATAATAGTCAAACCCTAAGTTTTGAACATGAGAAATATATTTATTTTCCTTAAGCCCACTGAGTGGGCATGTCTACAAACATGGTCCTTACAGAGATTAACCAAACTCCCTTCTCTCAAAGCTCACAACAGAAATAAAAGGTCAAGTGCGATGATCAGATCTGGCTTGGAGGAGAACAGCTATAAACATTCTGGTCATTAGTGTACACCGAATGAAAGCAACTAAAACGTACTGAACAATTGACTTCTGAATTAAATCTGTTAAGAAAGGGAGCCAACCAAAAACATTAAAAGGCCTGTCGCACTTAGGTGACTTTTTAGGCGAGTGCAGGAGACTCTGCGCTCGCCACATGATCACCACATGGTCGCCACATGTTCGCCACATGTTCGCTGGTGGTCTCTGGTGAGTCTCCTTCATGTTCGAGAGGAGTTCCCGAATTCTGGGAATTAGTCGCGGCCTCAGTATGGTCGCAGCAAATTTTTCAACATGTTGAAAAATGTTCCGTGACCAAAAATTGGTCGCCATGGAGAAAATCTATACTTTTGTAGTCGTAGGTGCAGTGGTAGTGGGGTCGCCATGTCGTTGTAGGTAGTTGAGGTAGCCGTGGTTAGTTTTAGTTAATCTCCTTTGCTGATCGGGGATTTTCATTGGCTCATTGGGGAAAAAAAAACATAAGCACAAGTATTCAGAACCAAGGAAAACCGACCGGTAATGTTAAATGCCTGCCGAACTTCACAGCTGTGTATCTCTGGCTTATTAAAAGTTGTCTTGCTTCTTAAAAGTGTCTCCACTCCTTCTGCCCCCCCTTCTCCCCCCTTCTCCTCCCTTCTCCCCCCTTCTCCCCTCCCCTCCTCGCTCTTTTAAAGGACTTACCGTACACTGTGCTAGCCATCTTTAACCTTCCTGTACATCGCGGTGTGTGTCTGTATCACCTTGGCTTTGCACCGTGTGAATTTCAGACAGCACTCCCCCGCTTTCCCTGGCCCCTGCCTTTGCGATGTGTTTGTGTGTGTGTTCCGCTCAGACGGTCGCCGTTCCAGTTCGCAGTTTTTCAGGCAAGTGCCGCAAGCTTGAAGGTCGCAGGCAGTCCACTGAAAAGTCGCCTAAGTGGGACAGGCCCTTAAGCCAGTCTTATAGACATCACATTTGCAGCTGGATTATGATAAACCCAAAAATTCGACAGCCTTGAAGTTTCAATCTTAGGTTTCTTGAATGAACTTCAATTGTCCCGGAGTATAGACATAGAGTCATAGAGTTAAGCTACTCTTTTGGGGGTATGTGTGTGTGTTTATATAGCTAGAAGCTATAGTTAGAAGCTAACCTAGTTTTACAGTAATCATATTTGTAATAAACAAAATGTTTTGGGATAAACTTCACTGAAAAGAACTTTAAAAAAAATGAAAACATCAATTTGAAATAATATCCCATCTTGTCTAGATGTGGGCTACCTCTGAAATAAATTTCAACCGCCCACGCTTTTTAATGTGCAATCTTCCCGTTGATTGTTACAAATGACAGCAGGGAAGTTCTCCCCAGCTTCCTGGCAAATACTTATTCTTCAATTGAATCACTGCAATGGGTTAGACGCAAAAAGCTGGAGTAACTCTACAATGTCTACCATTCTCTGCCGTCTCCTTCATTTCTGGGCATTCAAGTTGCCTAACCAGGTTGTGTTGCAACCAGTCACTTCCATATACCTGTAAAGGTTCAATAGAATATTCGTTGACATAACAAATTATCCTCAAGCATCGAAGAAAGTAGAAGCATTGATGAGCTTTATTTGTGATTGCATCAATATGCTGGGCCCAGGACAGATCTTCAAAGATATGTATATCAAGGAACTTGAAACTGTTGACTCACTCCACCACTGTTCCCTCAATGAAGACAGGTTCGTGGATACCCAGCTGTCCCTTCCCAAAGTCAACAATCAGTTTGAGTAGGTGCTGCCAAGCCGCAGTTTCTCCAGCAATTAGTTTTTTGCTCAATTTCCACCGTGCTGCCGCTTGGGTCTTCATTGATTTTAATCGTCTCAGTGCATTCTCCATAACTATTGCTAGATAATGATCAGAATTGCTGCAAATCCCAATATTCCCCCTCAAGTCTGAGAAATGTGATTATGACTGTTGCTCTGGTTGAGATCAGAGCAGTTCTTAATGTGAATTACTCAGCACCATCCATGTGCTTTCATTTATTGAGATACCGGGGGATATTTCAGTATTTCAGTTTAATTAATTGTCTTCTCAGTGTGGGATCTAACACGAATACTAAGATTCAAAGTGCAGAGGAAAGGGCCTTGACCTAAAGCACCAACTCTGTTTCTCCCCCCACAGATATTCACAAACCAGCCAAATATGTCCTTATGTTTTGTGCCTTCATTACAATAGGCAGTGTAGGAGACAACTCAATTGTGTGGAATGATATCAGCGATCTTAAACAAGTCTCACAACCTCTTGCTTACATCTAGTTTTTGTTTCCCAATTGATTGCAAGTGGAAGTCAATAGCAAAATAATAATGCAAATTGAAAATATCTGAGATTGTTCTAATTACAGCTGACGGGAAATCCAAAGTAATGTATTTTTCACTTTGCCATCCAAGTTTTTAATTTGCTCAGCTGACTGTGTGTCATTCTAAATGAAATGTATTACTTCAGTAAAACAATCAAGGATCAAGAGTGTTTCATTGTCAGGTGCACCAAGAACAGAACAATGACATAATTACTTGCTGCAGCTTTTGCAGACACATGTATGCAACAAATACAACAAATAAATATACAATAAATAATAGTGCCATACATAGAGACACGAGGAACTGCAATGCTGAAATCTTGAATAAAACACTAAGTGCTGGAGTTGCTCAGCAGATCAGGCAGCATCTGTGGAAGGAATGGGATCTGAAGAAGGGTCCTGACCTGTATTGTCACCTACCAATTTCCCCCACAGAAGCTGCTGGACCTGCTGAGTTAGTCTTTCACTTTATGTTTTACATAATACAATAAATTATCGGTTAATATTTTTGCATGTTCTCCCTGTGACCGCGTGGATTTGATCTGGATGTTCTGGTTTCCTCTGACGTCCTAAATATGTGCAGGTTTGTAGGTTAATTGACCTCTGTAAATTGCCCAAGAGTGTAGGGAGTGGATTTGGATAACATATAACTAGTGTGATCGAGTGATTGATGATCAGCGTGGGCTCGGTGGGCTAAAGGGCCTGTTTCTAAGCTCTATCTCTAGAATCTAAACTTAGGTACATGGATAGGATACGTTTAAAGGGATATGGGCCAAACACAGGCAGGTGGGACTAGTGTAGATGGAACATGTTGATCAGTGTGGGTTAGTTGAGCTGATGGGCCTATTTCCACGCTATGAGTTGATGACTCTATGACTCAATCATATACTATGGAGAGAGAATTCTCAGTTATATTAAAATAATTTGTTCAAATTAGAAACAATAGCTGTTGCTATATCACTTACCAAATCAGCAATTCAGTTCTAAACCCACAATAACAGCAGCGTTCAGGGTGACTTTGAATTATGGGGAACAAGCAGGTTAGTGGAATTGCGTCCAACATCAGAGCAGACGTGGCCTTACTGAATAGAAAACATGGGCTGTGAGTTTCCTTTAGCTCCCAGTTGTTATATTCTTATGATCTTGTTTATTCTTAACTTAAAAGAAAACCTTCCAAAATCAAACTGTGAACCTTACTTTTTTTCAAAATTGTTTATTTTTCAGTTGCTTGTATCTGCCAGAATGTTCTCTGGATATAAATGAGCTGCTTGAAACACTTTTTCTTTTCTAAATACATCTGAAACTTGCCCAAAATAAACCCTGGTGATATTTTGATTTAAAGCTTGATTAAAATGTGCGCAGCTTCCTGAATTAACCCATCACCATTCCTCTTTCAGCAGTCTCAGTAATCAACTGTATAATCTGGCAAATCAATCCATTGTTCACAGTTCCAGAAATGTGAAGGAAAAGCCTTGATATTAGTGGGTGCTTTGTTCCTCACAAATTTGTTTTCCGAATGGAATTTGCAGGCTGGAATCTCCGACCCGGTCTCTGACAATGGAAGCCCCAAAGGGAGTATATATCACTGCAACGGAAGGGGATCTCAAGGCTACCTGTCGAAGAGAACTTGAGCTCCAGTCTACAGATGGGGAGGTAAGGTCTTCAGAGGGAGATTTTGAACTTGGGTTTTGCTCCAGATTGACTTTCTTTCCATTTATCAAGATGGACATGAGTCGGAGTAAAAAACTGTAAATTATATACTGTGGTTGATTTATAGAGGAGCAGAAGACAAACCCAGGTAGCCAATAACAACAGTTATGCAGTGAGATTGCACGGAAATGATGCGTAAGCCCTGGAAAAGGTGCAATAATGGTTTGCACGGTTGGTGGCAGATGTCAGGGAAGATCCTTCTCTGGAGAATAGAGAGATAGATAGAGACCTGCACAGTAGATTGCATGTGATTATAACGTGTAGGAAGGAACTGCAGATGCTGGTTTAAACCGAAGGTAGACACAAAAAGCTGGAGTAACTCAGCGGGACAGGCAGCATCTCTGGAGAGAAGGAATGGGTGATGTTTCGGGTCGTATAAGGTATGTTACTGCCCATCATAAGGTCGATGATTTGCATTCTATTGAGATCTAAAGCTGCTCAGGCGACAGAAGATGGGAAGGAATGGAAGTGTTTTATTTAACTTTGGAATCAGGAATGAAAGCAGGATTGTTTGCTGAAGTGAGGTTTGGATGAAGAACTGATAACTGCCTGCTGTGATAAGTCTATCTAATTTAGGGCGATCTTTGGTCTGCATCTAGCACCTTGTAGATGATAACCAAGCCCTTGACGATGGGTGTGTTGTGTTGATAGTGCCTCTAGTTTTGGCTACTAGATTCCAAGAGACAAATCTGTTTCTTGGTTTAGTTTAATTTGGGGTTACATCATGGAAACAGGTCCTTCGGCCCACTGAGTCCATGCTGACCAGTGATCCCTGTACACCAGTACTATCCTACACGCTAGGGACAATTTACAATTTTTTTTAAACCAAAGCCAAATTAACCTAAAAATCTGTTTGTCTTTGGAGTGCGGGAAGAAACCGGAGCACACGGGGAAAACACACATGGTAACAGGGAGAACGTACAAACTGCGTGCAGACAGCACACAGAGTCAGTATTGAACCAGGGTCTCTGGCACTGTAAGGCAGCGACTCAACCGCTGCACCACCATGCCGCCTCTTGCTTTCCTTTCACAACTGCGTGTTATGGCCCAGGGTGGCCTCCAGTGGGATGCCTACTTCTTGGCTGGGGTTTTGGTCTTGAAAAACCGGGAAGAAAAGCTTGACATTCAACTTTATTCCTACTTGTCTCATTAACAGCCTTGGAACCTTTCCAGAATCTAATAATCTACCGCTTTACACATTCCACACTGTGTGGTGTTAAATAATTGAATTTAGAGAAAATAAATCAGATGAAAATATCATCCCCTGGCAAATTGTTACAGCAGTGCTGAGCATGTGCCTAACACAGCTGCTTGGAAAACCCCAGGAAATCCAAAATTGCATTGGAGATGATTATCAGAGCTGATGCCTCTGCCCCCAATGCCAGCTACATATACATTGTTTTCCTCTGTTAGAAGAACAGCCCAGAGTACATCTAAATAATATTTAATTAATCAATTAATGTTGAAATTATTGCAGATGTTCAGGCAGTGAAGTTCCAATTAAGCATGGATGCAAGTTTTAACAGCAGATGCAGTCATAGAGCCATAGATTCTTACAGAGTGGAAACAGGCCCTTCGGCCCAACTTGCCCACATCGACCAACATGTCCCATCTACACTAGTCTCATCTGCCTGCGTCTGACCCATATCCCTCTCTCAGAAAGAAAATAATATAACCATAATGTACTCATGAAGAAAGGAATTCTCAGCTCCAACAAAATACCAAGGGTGCCGTCTGTACGGGGTTTGAACGTTCTCCCCGTGACCGCATGGGTTTTCTCCAAGATCTTCAGTTTTCTCCCACATTCCAAAGAGGTACATAATTGTAGGTTAATTGGCTTGGTGTATGTGTAAATTGTCCCTAGTTTGTGACGGATAGTGTTAATGTGCAGGGATCACTGGTTGGTCCGGAATCGGTGGGCCGAAGGGCCTGTTTCCACACCTTATCTCTAAACTAAACTAAAAAATATCGATTGGTCTCCCTGCACTAATTATAAACATATTTCCAAAATATTTGTATTTCTGCAAATTATTTGTGAATTGATTAGATGTTTGCCAAGAGTATTGGGACAGAATAAAACTGCTGGGGATTGACACACTCAAAATCCACTGGAATAAATATTTTTAGTAATTAATAAGATATTTGTCAATATGCTTGAAGGATGTTCACACAATGTTCAGACATGTGTGAGGTATTACATTTTGGAAAATCAAACCTAGGCAGAACCTTCACAATGATTGGTCAGGCTCAATGAACTGTTGTAGAGCAGAGGGATCTAGGAATACAAGTACATAGTTCCCTGAAAGTGGCATTACTGGCAGATAGCATGTTGAGGAAGGCTTTTGCCATGCTAGGCCACATCAGTCAGGGAACTGAGTATAGCAACTGCCTCACCCGCTGGGTTTCTCCAACATATTTGTCTACCTTCGATTTTTCCAGCATCTGCAGTTCTTTCTTAAACATAGCAACTGGGACGTTATGTTACAGTTGTACAAGACATTGGTGAGGCTGTACTTGGAATATTTTGTTCAGTTTTGGTCATCCCGCTATATCGAAGATGACAGTAAGCTGAAAAAAACTGCAGAGAAGATTTACTAAAATATTTCAAGGATTTGAAGACCAGAGCTATAAACTGAGATTGGCCAGGATAATACTTTTTTTCTTTGGATTGCAAGAGACTGAGGGTTGATATGATAGAAATGTAAATATAACACAAGGGGAATATATATGGTGAATGCACAAAGTGTTTTCCCCAGTGTAGGGGAATCAAGAACTAGAGGGCATAGATTTAAAATGGGAGGGAAATTATTTCACAGGAACGTGTAGGTCAAATTTTTCACACAGAGGGTAGTGAGTATATGGAATGAGCTGCCAAAGGAAGTAGTTAAGGCAGGTACCATAACAACATATAAAATACATTTTGACAAGTACCTTGTAGGAATGGTTGAGAGGGATATGGGGCAAACATGGGCAAATGGTACCAGGTTAGATGGGCATCTTGGTAGGCATGACTGAGTTGGGTTGAAAGGCCTATTTCCTTGCTATATGGCTCTATCACTGTATGATTCTATGACCTTATTTCCATTTTCAGGTGGGGATATTTGCTCATGAATGCACAATGTCAAATCCATCTGCATTTCAACAGAAAAAAATGAAATTAATACATTTAATAATAAATTAATAATAAAAATGAAACACAAACATAATAAGTGACAAGTAAAAATCCTGACATGGAATTTCCAGGCAACAATTATTTCCTACAGAAAGATCTAATCACCAATAATCACCATTGCCTATATTGAATCTTCCACACCAAATACATCTCATGGCTACAAGAGCAGGTCATTGATTCCCTAAGGTATTTGCAAAATTTGACCCTCATTGAGAAGGGTGATAGTGAACTAACCTCTTATGCCACAGCAGTCCTTTCAAATAAATGCTCCCACAGTGCTGTGTAGGAAGGATTGCAGATGCTGGTTTAAATCAATGATAGAACACAAAACTCTGGAGTAACTCAGCGGGTCAGACAGCATCTCTGGAGAAAAGGAATGGGTGACGTTTTGGGTCGAGACCCTTCTTCAGACAGAGCTTTTTGTCAAAAAGGTCATAAGGAATAGGAGTAGAATTAGGCCATTCAGCTTATTGTCCACTCCGCCATTCAGTCATGACTGATCTATCTCTCCCTCATAACCCCACACTCCTGCCTTCCCATAACCTCTGACACCTGTAGTAATCAAGAATCTATCTATCTCGGCCTTAAAAATATCCACTGACTTGACCTCCACAGCCTTCTGCGGCAAAGAATTCCACAGATTCACCAACTAACTATCTGTGCTATCGGTTTGTGAGTTCCAGGATTTAGACCCAGTGATGATGAATGAACAGCAATGCATTTCCAAGTCAGGATGATGTGCAGCTTTGGATGGAACCTGCAGGTGGGCTTGTTTCCATGCACCTGCTGTTCCAGTCCTTCTTGGTGATAGAGATGATGGGTTTGTAAAGCCTGGTTGAAGTAGACTAGGGGACGGACTGCGGTGTATCAACTCCCCCCAAAACAAACCAAGCATATCCAGTCTGGATATAACATATATAACATTATAACGTATGTTCCACCCCACGCAACATCTTGGTAAATCTCCTCTGCATCCTCTTCAGTACATTCCCTTACTACAGTGTATGAACAAGGGCTACACACAACTGTGTCCAACCAATGTTTTATAAAATTGGACCATGACTTCCATAGACTTTAATATTCTATACCCTGATAATGATGGTCAGCATTCTATATGCCTTCTTCACCACTTCTACCTGTGCTGCTGCCCCTCAGGAATCCACTGACCTTTACACCAAGGACCCACTGTTTCTCAATAGCTCATTGGGTTTTATCATTGATGGTGCCTACTCTTCTCCTATTACACCTTCTGAAATGCATTAACTTCCACTTATCAGAATTATAATCCACCTTCCATTGCTCCTCCCAACTTAACAACTAATAGACTATCGTCTTTACTATCCACAACAACACCAATTTTTTATATCATCTGCAAACATATAAATCCTACTCCCTACATTCATATCAAAGTCATCTGTCTTTGTTACCCATGACAAACAGGAAGAGTCCGAGCACTAATCCATGTGTCCACCACTGGTCACAGGCTTCAAATCACGAAATCAACCTTCCACTATTGCGATCTATCTCCCAATACCGTAGCCTTGGATCTTATGGCTCCAGCCATTTCGATAAGATTTCCATGTGGAACCTTGTCAAAGGCCTCACGGAAGTTCATGTAAATTATATCAAACACACTGCCCTCAAATATATATTGTGTTACATCTTCACTAAACAATCAAATTAGTAAGACTGGACTAACAAATCCACCAACAAATGCATGCTGACTATCCTTGATCAACTCGTGCCAAGCGTAGATTATTCCCTCATTCCCTCATTCTTCAATATTTAACTATACCTTCCCTACAAATGTACACCTACAATGCACCCCATTCCTTTGTCTTCGATCTGAAACATTAACTCTGTTTCCCTTTCCTTCCAACTGTTTTTCACTGAAGTAAAAACTGCATGTTCTGTTTAATTTACTCCTCCCTCTCCAAGATATAGCTGAAGTTCATAGACAGTCCATTTAAGGCAGAGATAGATAGATTATTGATTAGTACGGGTGTCAGGGGTTATGGGGAGAAGGCAGGAGAATAGGATTAGGAGTGAGAGATAGATCAGCCGTGATGGAACGGCAGAGTAGACTTGATGGGCCCAATGGCATAATTCTGCTCCTATCACTTATGATCTTATGACCTTTTATATGGACAAAATTAAAGGGCTATTTGGGGGTGAAGATAGAGAATGAACAAATCATCTGGCAGGTAGACAAAAATGCTGGAGGAACTCAGTCGGTGAGGCAGCATCTATGGAGAGAAGGAATAGGCGACGTTTCAGTCTGAAGAAGGGTCTCGAACCGAAACGGCGCCTATTCCTTCTCTCCATAAATGCTGCCTCACCCGCTGAGTTCCTCCAGCATTTTTGCTACCTTCGATTTTTCCAACATCTGCAGTTCTTTCTTAAACAAATCATCTGCCAAATGACTTAATTGCAGAATGCAAACATATTCCCCTGAATCTCTCCCCGATGGAGACATAAAGAATTGCAGATGCTGGTTTCACAAAAAGACACAATGTGTTGGAGTAACAGAGTGGGCCAGGCTGCAGTTCTGAGGAGACGGATCCCAACCTTAAATATCACCTATTCACATTCTCCAGAGCTGCTACCTGACCCGCTGAGTTACTCTAGCGCTTTGTGTCTGAAATTCTGTCCCTTATTTTGATTCCAATTATTTTCTGATAAAATGTCTGATTGTGTCTTTGGTTCATCACTTCTCCTTTATGAAGGCACATAAGGGAATTCATTCCAGTAAACTCTAATAAACACTCAGGTGAGAGCAACAGACTCCAAATGAAATTTACCAAAGACGAGAGAACAAACCATGAAGTGATTTATGTTCAGCATTTGCCCTGAAAACAGCAATAGTAGTAGATAAATGGAGCAAAATAGCTTTCTGTTTAACTTATCAATCCACCCCACTCTTATAAAGTACTGGAGTTGTTCTATAGGTCTCCTTAAGTCATGACACCCACACTGACTTTCTGCACAAGTTCTACAATTAATTATGCTCTCTGACAGATTTGTTTTCTCTAAAATGGGTACCACTGACACTCTGCCTTGCAATATTAAAATCAAAAGAGAACAATGATATTTTGGAATGGAACACAGAGAAATGCCTTTAACATGGACTGGCTCCATCTGTAAAATCAGGGAATGGAGTTAGTCAAAGAGGCTGGAAGTCCCCTACTATTGAAGAAGCATTGGAAAAATATAACTCCAACAAAATAGATGTTGCAGTTTTCATTTGGAGCCATAAACATAACTGTGTTTCGGAGACACATACAGTACGTTGTAGTTTCTTTAGGTTCTATGTTGATTGTGTAATCATGGAGAATGTGGGGCAGCAGAGAGTGATAAATCATAAAATTGAGACGAACGGTTGGTTAATTTGAATGGCATTAAGCAGGTGGCTGTTCTACCACAGCACACTGGATCAACAGAACTGACAAAACATTTGTGTCAATTTGAAACACGAAGGACTTTTACCTGCCGAACAAATGCTCCCATATTGAAGAAAACATTGATGTTGTATTCATAGTGCATCTGTTCCATTGTTTGTTGCTAATACCAGGGTGCTCACAGTTGTGTGGCTTTATTTAGCACAGCCAAGGTGATGGTGATGGAGGCAGGAATCATAGTGGCATTTATGTTCATAAATTCATGTCATAGGAGAAGATTTACGCCATTTGTCTATTCTGCCATTCAATCATGGCTGATCTATCTTTCCCTCTCAACCACATTCTCCTGCCTTCTCCCCACCTTTTAAGTAGGAGTTTACAGATTACAGATGAAAATTACATGAACTATTTCTCTTGGGATAGATGAACTTTCTCAATCCCCATATTATTGAATCACATTTATTTGATGTGATTTTTAATTTATTTGCCTGCCTGGCACCCAGTTAATTTTAGCCCACAATCTGCAATTGGGGCAAAACGCATCTTATGCAAGGTTCAGAATCAACCTTCCCCCCCACTCACACTGTCTCCCCACCTTCTAGCCAGCACAAGCTTTGACTGTTGATGACACACTCTGCAAATTTTTTTAGTTGTAAACGAAGCCTTGATCAACATCATTCTTTTCCCTAATTTTAACGGAGGAATAGGAAAAAAACACAATTGTCTAACAAGCTGCTGCATCTGGTAAAGATTAATACCGAAAAATTTATAAGATTACATTTCATTGTTTCTTTCAGCAAATAACAAGAAATGTTAGAATGCCTTCCCCGCAGTGAGAAAGAAAGATAACGCATAATGACACAGATAGCTTCACTTCTCAGACTTTTCTTCCCTCTTTTATTTTATAATAACTGTTCGTCATTCCACACCTGTGGGCAGATAATCCAAAAACAGTTTAATTTCATGGAACAATTGTTCCATCCAAAGGTATTGTACCTTAACTCTTTCAAGTCTACTTTCCTTAAACCTTTAGATTTTAATACTCTGAGCTGAGTGCCAGAGCATGAATTGAACCCTCTTGTATCCTCTTCATCAAATCTATTACCCCAGCTCTTTCTGAGGGAGCCCAAGATAAAGAAAGTGTTTGATGAAAGGTTGCCCAGCCTGCATTCCTGCCATCGTCCACTCCATTATGGGAATTAGTTCCTCTTGCAGCTCTGTCTGAAAGCATGGTCCAGTTTCTGACCAAGGACCATCATAAACTCATCAGCTTGATCTGAAAACTATGCTGCTTTCATATATATAGAACATGGGAAAAGTACAGCATAGGAACAAGCCCTTCAGGGTCTTGACCCGAAACGTCGCCCATTCCTTCTCTCCAGAGATGCTGTCTCAATCGCTGAGTTAAGGGCCTGTCCCACTTTGTGATTTTTTTCGGTGACTGCGGGCATCAGTGACTGATGCCCGCAGTCGCCGAAAAACCATCAAGTTGTATGACAATCCACGACAGGCTACGACACAGTTGACGTCAAGCTGCGACAATCTGCGTCAACCGATGTCACAATTTCCAGGACCTCAACAGCGACACACACGACAGCATACGACAGCCTATGACAGCGCCTACAACATCCTGCGACTGCACAGACGTCAAACAGCAACAGCCGAAGTCAACATGACCTGCGACACGATACAGCAAGATACGAAAGGCTGCGTCACTGTCTACGACATCTGAGGATAACAGGTTGACAAATGATGACGCATGATGACGCATGATGACGTATGATGACGCAGGCAAATTAGCCGAGGTCATGACCTTGCTTCACCGGGTATCACCCGCAGGACAACCTACATCAGCGTGAGACAGGGCGCATGACATGATAAGCCACGCAGGTGTCGTGGAAAGATTTTGAACATTCCAAAATCCAGCGATGGCAAGGAGACACCGCGCGTCATTACATGCGTCACCCCGCTTCATGCCGCGACCACGCCGCGACAACCTCTTTTCAGGCTGTCTCCGAAAATGTCGCCCAAGTGGGACAGGCCCTTTACTCCAGCATTTTTGTGACGACCTTCAGGCCACAATGTCTGCGCTGAACAAGCTGCCAAGATAAACTAATCTCATCAGCCTGCACATGAGCTATCTCCTTCCATTCCCTACATATCCTTGTGCCTATCTAGAAACCTCTTAAATGACGGATGTGGGGTGACCTCATTGAAACATAACGACTAGTGAAAGGCCTGGATAGAGTGGATGTGGAGAGGATGTTTCCACTGGTGGTAGAGTCTAACACCAGAGGCCATAGCCTCAGAATAAAAGGAAGGACCTTTAGAAAGGAGATGAGAAGTCTCTTTAGTAGGACTTTTTTTGTCAAAGAGTGATGAATCTGTGGAATTCATTGCCGCAGAAGGCTGTGGAGGCCATTGGATATTTTTAAGGTGGAGATTGACAGATTCTTGATTAGTATAGGTGTCAGGGGTTATGGGGAGAAGGCAGGAGAATGTGGTTGAGAGGGAATGATAGATCAGCCATGATTGAATGGCAGAATAGACAAATGGCCTAAATCTTCTCCTATGACATGAATTTATGAACATAAATGCCCCTATGATTCCTGCCTCCATCACCATCACCAACAGCACACACCAGGCACCTACCACACTCTATACAAAGGAACACCCCACACATCTCCTTTAAACTTTGCCCATCTCACCTTAAAGCTATTCCTTTGAGTCCTTAACAGTTCCACCCTGGGAATAAGGTTCTGACTTCGAGTATCTACTATAGGTTGAGTTCCTGGAGAAACCAGACAAGGAATCTGTCATTGGCTCCTGGGAAATTCAGGGCTGCGTTTTTTATGAGAGAGTATAAAATAGAAGAGAATGAGAGATGTGTAGGAAAGAACTGCAGATGCTGGTATAAACCGAAGATAGACGCAAAATGCTGGAGAAACTCAGCAGGACCGGCAGCATCTCTGGACTGAAGGAATGGGTGACGTTTTGTGTCAAGACCCTTCTTCAGACTGAAAGCCACATGAGAGGGAAACAAGAGATATAAACGATGATGTAGAGAGATACAGAACAAGTGAATGAAAGATATGCAAAAAAGTAACGATGATAAAGGAAACAGGCCATTAGCTGTTTGCTTGGTGAGAACGAAAGACTGGTGTGCCTTGGATGAGAGAGGGATGGAGAGAGTGGGAATGCATGGGGTTACTGAGAGAGTTGGATTTGGTCAGCAAAATATGGAAAGGGAAGGAAACTTATTCGACAATCTGAAGAAGAATCTCGACCCGAAACGTCACCCATTCCTTCTCTCCAGAGATGCTGCCTGTTACTCCAGCATTTTGTGTCTACCTTTGATTTAAACCAGTATCTGCAGTTCTTTCCAACACAAAACCTATTTGATGTTATGTATAAAATTAATTGGATGAATCAGCTGTTCTAGAAACATGTCATGTTTCATAACAGATCCCTGAAGATAAGTTACACCATTATAAAACTGAATGTATTATTTCACGGTTGTCAGTGATTCTACACCGTGGCTGTCTTGTAAACCAGCATGAAATAAATGTAACAAAATGTCCACAATGTTTAATTGCAGTATTTAATAAACATCAGCATATGTCCAGTCTGTGTTGCCGGGGCCACACCTGCATCACAGGACATGGCCTTTAACTCGTGGAAAAAAATCTTTTTTTTAATCTCCACAGATATTTTTAAATGCAAAAACAATCCGATTGGGAAAGATCCCCCAGGGCTCAGCCTCTTCATCGTCAGCCAGTTCTTCGAACCTGCGTCAGACTGTCTATGAAGTTTGTGTGTGTCCGAATGGGAAACTCTTTCTGTCGCCAGTATCAGCGGGTTCCACCTGCCAGTCCAGCAGCAGTGTCTGTTTGCGGATTTGAGCCTATTGACGCTGCTGCACTTCTACCACCGTAAAAGCCTTCTTGGTACTATCCCTTGGCTCTGTTTAACTGTAACGGTGAATTGGGAACCATTATGAAGCTACAAGGCCTCTGCTGGAACAGGGCAGGAGGACATGGCTGCCTTTCAAACGGTAATGGACCAGTCAGTGTATTGACTGTCGGTGAGGACAAGCCTGCACCAGGACAAACTGGATACCACCCTCCTTCCAGATGGGGTGAAATACACAGGTGCCTTTGCTAATCCAAGTAAAGCACATAGTTATATTTTATTGTTAGCAGGACCTGGTTATGAAAGGAATGAGCATTTAATACCACAAATACGATAATGTCATTTCTCAGAACATTAGTTTCCTTTTTAACATTTAACTGGACTTTGGTTTTGTCATGTTGTTCTAGACAGAAAAAAACAAGGAATTCCTAATTCATTTTGACAGAACATTTGAAGTGTGGTATTTGCATGTCAGTCATTTGAAAAGGAATGAACAAATCATTTGTTCGTGTTTCCTTTTGTTTTCCAATGTGTAAAGAAATAATTTCAGCTGTAATTAACATTCTTTCTTGGCCTTGTTGGTGAAACTATAGCTTTGTGATATTGATTATTTTTGTGATGTGGTATAAACCAAAGAATGGAACATGTGATGTAGATTCCAGACACTGCAGAGTGCAGGTGGTACTAGCCAGCACAACAGCACCAAGAGCATTTCTGAGACATTGGTGAGTGAACATCCATTTCCTATAATTGGTGAAAAAATATCCAGAATTTACAATCTGGCCATACCATACCCAATAAATCATGAACTATTGATCCCAAATCTCAACTTCTTAAATATTTAATTCAAGGACAAATCAAAAAACATGGTGCTCCCTCAACCTGGCACAGCTTGGTTTGGGAGTGGTTCTGCGGAACCACTTAATTTAAATTTGTACTCATCCCTAATGGACATCACATCCCATCTTTTAACCGTTACACCAGGCCTGCCAGTTTTTTTCTTTCCTTTCTTTACTAATCTCATTAAAGTACATTTTCTTTATGTATGGAAAATTAAATCTGAATGATAAAGGAAACTATTTTCTTACACATTCTATGCAAATGTTTGTAAAATTGCAATATTGCCAAAATGACAAAAGCTGTGCTTTTGTACTCTACGTCTCTTGCTTTATGTAAAATGAAAACATTTTTTCTACTTATAAGAGAGGAGCTGTATGTCTTGTTAACTGTGGCTAAGGGTTGTAAGACCTCATGTCAGACTCACCATAACTTCATGGATTAAAAACCAGGTTTGAAAAGTTGTCAGTTAAATTACGTTTGACTTCCAAAGCAAACTTGACTGAAGAGGTTTGGCCACAGTTTGCTTGCAGCAAAAGCATCTGACTTCAGACAAACCTGTGGACAGTTGGTGAGAGTAAGGCATTGCAGGAACTGTTTGCAGTAGACTATGTTATACGGCGGAGAATATTGGCAAGCCTTTAAAATGATTATCTTATTCTGCTACATTTCAAAGAATGGATAAATTAATGGGGTTAATGCTATATTTTGTGTAGTTTTTGATAATATATTTAATATGAATATGTTTATCACTCCTTGCTTCAAAAGTAAAATAAGGCAGTTCAGAAAAATGTGTTTAAATTGGCCTTTTGTTATAATGTCAGCGAAATGTGAAAAGGGAGATTGATAGTGTGAATGAATTCTAAATGGAAGTGAGCTTTAAAATCAATTAGGTTGTTTGACCCCAGTTTTGTAAGTTCAGCTCATTGCAACAAACCTGGACATCAATTGTACAGACATAAAAACAGTAGTCCTATTTTAAATTTCGGGCAAGTGACCAGTTTTAAATCTGACTGATTTATCTCAGTATAATGGAAGTGCCCGATCAAAGTATCTAATCAAATTCAGTATGATCAGGCTGAACGATAGCATCCTGTCAGTTTTGAATGTGGCGTTTGTTATTATCTGACTATATTTACACTGTAAGGATGCAATGAAATATTGGGCTCCAGTAACTACAATTATAATTGCATCATCTATATCATCAGGCTGACCTCACCAAGTCATGCATTGTCTGTCTTAAAAATTAGCTTTAAAAAAACAATATGTTGCAGGTAAAAGTTTTGATTGGAATCAACACAGCACAACTTTTCAGACTTGGTGTTTAATTTGTTTTGTTTTATTTCAGTGTTTCGCTGTTTTACTTTGTGACTGTGCATACATGTATATTTTGGTGAATTTGGTTGAAAGTAATGAGTTTTATTTTCTTCAAGACACTGTTGTAGACTTGTTCAGTTGGTCTCCAGTGGTGTCCAAGGTAAAAGGGGCACAGGGTCCACTTAAACATGGCAGGGATCCTGACACACCAGACAACTTCTGCTTCCAGGTTTTTTCTTCTTGCTGTATAAAGGATAAGAACTCCATCTGATCCTTACAGGATAAATATCATCGCGAGTGGTGGTGATGGGATCTGAACATGAACACGGGGTTGGGTTTAAGAAATACTCAGTAAAACCCACTTCTGCATTCCTGCTCCATTAGTACAAGAGGCTAGGACATTAATGCAAAATTAAGAAGATTCTAATTGACTCCAGCAGGGCGTGGGGATTCAACATTGGTTCCCACACATGGGAGATTGGCTGACGTTATGATGGGACGAGGGGTGGGATCTTTTTTGCGGAATGGGGCAGAGGGATCATGTAACCCCTCCTACCTCACATCTATAAAAGCCAAGCACATAGTTACCTGCTTACACAGGTGTTGGAGGTGTGGCTCGAGCACCTTACCCGTCAGCCCAAGGCAAGTCACAATCCTTGAGTATAGAAGTTGGGATGTTGCAATTGTATAAGATGTTGGTGAGGCCACATTTAGAGTATTGTGTTCAGTTCTGGGCACCGTGTTATAGGAAAGATGTTGTCAAGCTAGAAAGGGTACAGAGGAGATTTACGAGGATGTTGCCAGGACTAGAGGGTGTGAGCTGCAGGCACAAGTTCAGAAATATGGGACTATTCCTTGGAGTGCAGGGGGATGAGGAGTGACCTTATAGAGGTGTATAAGATCATGAGAGAAATAGATTGGGTAGATGCACAGGGTTTCTTGCCAGAGTAGGTGAATCGAGGACCAGAGGACATAGGTTAAAGGTAAAGGGAAAAAGATTTAATAGCATTCTAAGGGGTAACCTTTTCACACAAAGGGTGGTGGGTGTATGGAACAAGCTTCCAGAGGAGGTAGTTGAGGCAGGGACTTTCCCAACATTTAAGAAGCAGTTAGACAGGTACATGGATAGGGCAGGTTTGGAGGGATATGGACCAAATGCTGGCAGGTGGTATTAGTGTGGTTGGGACGTGTTGGCCGGTGTGGGCAAGTTGGGCCGAAGGGTCTGTTTCCACACTGTATCACTCTGTGACTCTATGTCTCTAAGCCCTCCTGCCAGCTTTACAAATTGAAGAAGGTCAATGCCGAAAGTTTCCAATGGGTGCAACCACCTGGGGTTTTACTGAGATTTCCCGCTAAGAATGAGAACCGGATAAAGAAACTTTGCACAGCCTGTAAAAATACTCTGATATGGAAAAGTACAACATAATATTTGTGAGAATTAAACTGTGATTGATTTGGTTGATGGAAAAACATGTTCATTGATTCATCCCTCTGCTACTTAATTAAAGCAACGACTGTGTATATATTAACTCTTTTTTAGCCACTCCTGTAAATTTGTAACATTTTGTATAAAAACGACAGTAAAATTTTCAAAAAATATATGTACAGTATACATTGTATCTAATAGGAATACCTTTGTCTGCTGGCAATAACAAACAAAAAGGTATATGGCTGTCGTATAAAGAACATGAGCACTTTCTGATAAGTGGAACTTGTATAGATAGCAATCTGGGGAAACATGGTGGAGGATTATAAAAATGCACAAAAAGCCTCATATCTTTTTTTGTTTGTCACTGCATTTAGATTCAGTCTACCTGGTTAATTAATTACAGAAAAAATAAAAACAATTGTAGTGTTTGAAAATGTTGTTTTAAAATGTAGATTTTATGGAATACCGATTCTTTCGACCTGTCTCACAATCACACCTACTGCATATTTGGAACAAGTTTACAAATAGACCAATGAATGGTTTGCACTAATAAGTAGAATCTCCTGAAAAAAATATGTTGCAGATGCTGTAAATCTGAAATAAAGACAGAAAATGATGGAAGGTAGACACAAAATGCTGGAGTAACTCAGAGGGACAAGCAGCATCTCTGGAGAGAAGGAATGGGTAACGTTTCGGGTGGATACCCATTCCTTCTCTTCAGAGATGCTGCCTGTCCCACTGAGTTACTCCAGCATTTTGTGTCTACCTTCGATTTAAACCAGCATCTGCAGTTCTTTCCTACACAGAAAATGCTGGAAATAGTCAAAAGAGCTGGCAGCAATGATGGTGGGAAACAACGAGTTAACATTTCAGGTTGAAGCCCTCTCATAATTTTTTGGCACCTTCATGGCATTTTGTCCAAATGTCCAAAATTGTGTATTGTACCATTGTCAATATGGAGATTATATTGTGTATTTATATACAGGCAGGGCTTTGTGTGTGTGTGTGCGTGTGTGTGTACTGGGAAGGCATCAAACACTGTATAAAAGCTCAATCAGTGAAGCAAAACAGTAACACCTTGTAAAAATAAGTATCTACCTAGATATAAACATAACAGAAAATGAGACTTCATTGGGAGAATGATGAATGCCTTCAGATGCAATGCATTTGATTTGATGAAATTCTATTGACTAACAAGCTACGGAAACAGATAATACTGGGAACACTCAGAAGGTCAAGGTAAAGTAACACCTATGGAAGGAGAAGGTGAGTTAGTCTTGCATGTCAACGGCCCTCTTGTCAGACCACAGTCTTTGATCAGAAATGTTAGCTGTGTTTTTCTTTATTTGACCTGCTAAGTGTTTCCAGCATTTTATGATTTTTATAATAAATATAGAATTTGGTGCACTCAGCATAGTTAGTCCCAGGCACTAAATTCCAGATCAGTTATGGTGTAAATGTCCGGTGACCATTGCCATGCCTAACTGACTAGATATGCTAGTTTAAGGGATCCGTCAGCATGGAACAATCATTCCTCAGCAAGCAAAGATTTTATTTATAAGGATGTCCTTTTGAACTTCATTTTCAGGTAATTTTCCAATATATAAATTTACTATTACATAGTTTTATGGACTACATTTTCATGGACTAACAAGCTGCAAACATCTCCTCTGTGCATTTACCTGCAAATGTTTAGTTTAGTTTAGTTTAGTTTCGTGAAACAATATGGAAACAGGCCATTCAGACCATCGAGTCCATGCTGCCCAACAATCACACATTCAGACTTGTTCTATAATATCCAACGTTCTCATCCACTGGCGGCAATTTTTAAATATAGAGGCCAATTAATCTGTAAACCTGCACCCGTCTCAGATCCCATCTTCAGGATATGAGATGAAACCGGAGCACCCAGGGAAAACCCACACAGTCACAGGGAGAACGTGTAAACTCGCACCGACAGGACCTGAGGACACGATTGAACTGAGTCTCTGGTGCTGTGAGGCAGCAACTCTATCAGCTCAATTACTGGAGCAAAGCAAACACAAATCACCAAAAACATTCAGTAGGATCAGACTACATTATTAGTGAACATGACGATAACACCTTGGAAACTTCACTGGAAACTCACCCTGGAAGTGAGTTTCAGAGTTAAAAATGCTAGGAAAGTTTCATGCCATGCCACTTCTAGGCTTGAAGTGGTAGCACAAAAAATAATTTTGTTAAGAGAGTTACGTCAAATTAATGACATCGGGAAGGATGCACTAAGTTCATTAGTGAACAATGTCAGATAGCAGCCACCACTTTACTCCACAGATAGGAACATCCACGTGCTCATTTTACATGGCCTTCTGCCTTTATGTCATATATTTAGACGGAACAAGGGGACAGATAGCTTTACCGATCATTGTCTACCAAGGAAAAGATAAGGATATTTTCTAGTTCCAAGACAGCTCAGTAAACCAGTATGACATTGCCAAATCGCAAAATCTTGATATCTGTACTGATGGAGGAAATTCAATGACTGGTGGACAAAGCGTAGTAGTGATGCATTTTATACTAGGGCTACAAGTGTGGGTTTAAACTAAATAGTGGGGGGGAGGGATTGACAAATTGGGAGTATAAAGATGGAGTTGAAGGGGAAGTGAGTACAGGAAAAGTTACAAAAGACTCGAATTAATGGGAAGGAAAGTTCGAGAAGGGATAAGAGAGTAAGGTCTGGGCCAATTGCGAGCAGTGCAAGAGGGGAGGTGAATACCGAGGTCAAGGTGCTGTATATGAATGCGTGAAGTATAAGAAATAAAGTGGACGAGCTTGAGGCTCAGTTGGAAATTGGCAAGTATGATGTTGTGGGAATTACAGAGACATGGCTGCAAGAGGGCCAGGGCTGGGAACTGAATATTCAAGGGTGTACATCCTATCGAAAAGACAGACAGGTGGGCAAAGGGGGTGGAGTAGCTCAGTTGGTGAGGAATAAAATTCAGTCCCTTGCAAGGGGTGACATTGAAACAGGAGATGTGGTCAGTATGGATAGAACTAAGGAATTGTAAGGGTAAAAAGACCCTAATGGGACTTATCTACAGGCCCCCAAACAGTAGCCTGGATATAGGGTGCAAGTTGAATCAGGAGTTAAAATTGGCATGTCGCAAAGGTAATGCTGTGGTTGTTATGGGAGATTTCAACATGCAGGTAGACTGGGAAAATCAGGTTGGTACTGGACCCCAAGAAAGGGAGTTTGTGGAATGCCTTCGTGATATATTCTTAGAACAGCTTTTATTGGAGCCTACCAGGGAGAAGGCAATTCTGGGTTTAGTGTTATGTAATGAACCGGATTTGATAAAGGAACTTGAGGTTAAGGAGCCATTAGGAGGTAGTTACCATAATATGGTCAAGTTTAATCTACAATTAGAGAGGGAAAAGGGTAAATCGGAGGTCTCAGTGTTACAGTTGAACAAAGGGGACTATGGAGCCATGAGGGAGGAGCTGGCAAAAGTTGACTGGAAAAATACCCTAGCAGGGGTGACAGTGGAACAACAATGGCAGCTATTTCTGGGAATAATACAGAAGGTGCAGGTTCAGTTCATTCCAAAGAGGAAGAAAGATTCCAAGGGGAGTAAGGGGCGACCGTGGCTGACAAGGGACGTCAGGGACAGTATAAAAATAAAAGAGAAGAAGTGCAACGTGGCAAACATGAGAGGGATGCAAGAGGATTGGGTAATGTTTAAAGAACAACAGAAGATAACTATAAAGGCAATACAGGGAGAAAAGATGAGGTACGAAGGTAAGCTAGCCAAGAATATAAAGCAGGATAGTAAAAGATTCTTTAGGTATGTGAAGAGGAAAAAAATAGTTAAGACCAAAGTTGGACCCTTGAAGACTGAAAAAGGTGAATTTATTATGGGGAACAAGGAAATGGCAGAGGAGTTGAACAGGTACTTTGGATCTGTCTTCACTAAGGAGGACACAAACAATCTTCCTGATATAGTAATGGCCAGAGGATCTGGGGTGACGGAGGAACTGAAGGAAATCCACATTAGGCAGGAAATGGTGTTGGGTAGACTGATGGGACTGAAGGCTGATAAATCCCCAGGGCCTGATGGTCTGCCTCCCAGGGTATTTAAGGAAGTGGCTCTAGAAATCGTGGATGCATTGGTGATAATTTTCCAATGTTCTATATATTCAGGATGAGTTCCTGTGGATTGGAGGGTAGCTAAAGTTATCCGACTTTTTAAGAAAGGCGGGAGAGAGAAAAAAGGTAATTATAGACCAGTTAGCCTGACATCGGTGGTGGGGAAGATGCTGGAGTCAATTATAAAAGATGAAATAGCGGCATATTTGGATAGCAGTAACAGGATCAGTCCGAGCCAGCATGGATTTACGAAGGGGAAATCATGCTTGACTAATCTTCTGGAATTTTTTGAGGATGTAACTAGGAAAATGGACAAGGGAGAGCCAGTGGATGTAGTGTACCTGGACATTCAGAAAGCATTTGATAAGATCCCACATAGGAGATTAATGGGCAAAATTAGGGCACATGGTATAGGGGGTAGAATGCTGACGTGGATAGAAGATTGGTTGGCAGCCAGGAAACAAAGAGTAGGGATTAACGGGTCCCTTTCAGAATGGCAGGCAGTGACTAGTGGGGTACCACATGGCTCGGTGCTGAGACCGCAGCTATTTACAATATACATCAATGATTTTGAAGGGATTCAAAGTAACATTAGCAAATTTGCAGATGACACAAAGCTGGGTGGCAGTGTGAACTGTGAGGAGGATGCTATGAGAATGCAGGGTGACTTGGACAGGTTGGGTGCATTGCAGTTGTAGTTTAATGTGGGTAAATGTGAGGTTATCCATTTTGGTAGCAAAAACAAGAAGGCAGATTACTATCTAAATGATGTCAAGTTGGGAAAAGGGGAAGTATCATGGGATCTGGTGGTCCTTGTTCATCAGTCAATGAAAGTAAGCATGCAGGTACAGCAGGCAGTGAAGCAAGCGAATGGCATGTTGGCCTTTATAACAAGAGGAGTTGAATATATGAGCAAAGAGGTCCTTCTGCAGTTGTATAGGGCCCTAGTGAGACCACACCTGGAGTATGGTGTGTAGTTTTGGTCCCCTAATTTGAGGAAGGACATTCTTGCTATTGAGGGAGTGCAGCGTAGGTTTACAAGGTTAATTCCCGGGATGGCGGGACTGTCATATGCTAAGAGAATGGAGTGGCTGGGCTTGTATACTCTGGAGTTTAGAAGGATGAGAGGGAATCTTATGGAAACTTGAAAGATTATTAAGGGTTTGGACACGCTAGAGGCAGGAAACATGTTCCCGATGTTGAGGGAGTCCAGAACCAGGGGCCACAGTTTAAGAATAAGGGGTAAGCCATTTAGAGCTGAGATGAGGAAACACTTTTTCTCACAGAGAGTTGTGAGTCTGTGGAATTATCTGCCACAGAGGGCGGTGGAGGCCGGTTCTCTGGATACTTTCAAGAGAGAGCTAGATAGGGCTTTTAAAGATAGCGGAGTCAGGGGATATGGGGAGAAGGCAAGAACGGGGTACTGATTGGGGATAATCAGCCATGATCACATTGAATGGCGGTGCTGGCTCGAAGGGCTGAATGGTCTACTCCTGCACCTATTGTCTTGTTTATACTAATCACTCCCACTGTGATATGTGTGCATTGCAGCATCTATAGTGATGCACCTGCTGCCAGACAATGCTTATCCATTTGAATTGGACATATGCTTTACAAATGCTAAACTTTATAAAAAGCTCAAAACATGAATTACAAGACAGTAATATTTGACCTTGTGATGCAATTACTCCCTATATTTGATAACACACACATTAAGGTCCTGTCAAATTGCTTTCATGTATACTCTCAAGCCAAATTGTTGTTAACAGATCACCCATACCCGCTCTTCCACCTATGTAGTCAATATCATGGCCTGGCCTTTAAAGTTTAGTTTAATTTAGTTCGTTGTCTCATGTACCGAGGTGTAATGAAAAGCTTTTGTTGTGTGCTAACCAGTCAGCAGAAAGCGGAACGTAGACATATACACTGACACCAGACACAAAACAAGATTTATGGTAGGGAAAAATAAACATAAAATGTTGAGATGGGCGTTACTTTGAGTGGAGTTGATCAATACCCTCAGAGTTGAAGTGCAATCGAGTGGTAACATCCCGGTGATTAAGGCCCTGGATGATCTAAATCAATATCTTCAAATCCTGACAACAATTCTTCAAAATTCATGAAGGAACAAATTCAAAGACCTGGAATACTAGGATCATCCTGTTGATTAAAAAAACATGGATATTTTGCTGATAATAATCAATTCTAGAGAAAAGGGGGCACTAAAAGTGACCTCAATCAACATCTTTCTTTGCCATCTGGGCAATTTCACCCAGGGACAATTGTCAATATCAAGGTCAGCTGCCTTTGTACATGTTGTTCTGTGGACTCTGTTGTACAAGGCTTGTCAGTAAAAGAATACAAGAGCCTCCTGGACATCGTAACTGACTGCAGAGTGAAGACTGAATTGTAACATAGACAGACTTAGCTGCCAGTGGAGTTTCATGAACTGGTAGGTGGCCTGTCAAGGTTGTTTACTACACCTTGCCTATTTTCACCACTTTCTGGAATGTAAATCAAAGTATTATTGGGCATAAAAATAAACTGCTGGAGGGATCAGGCAGCATCTATGGAAGGAAATGAACAAATATAATTTTGGGTCGGGACCCTTCTTCGTGACTCAAGTAAAGGGGAGACAGCTGATAGAAAGAGGTGAGGGGACGGGGGTCGGCAAGAGCTGCGAAGTGATAGTTGAATCCAGGCAATGAGGACTTGATTGGTAGATGTGTCAGGTGGGAGAGAGCAGGGTGGAGATAGTGACAAAGGTTGGACATGATAAGTGAAGAGGACAGTGGGCTGTGGATGGTGGAATCTATGGGAAAAGAACGCAAAGAGTGAAATAGAGAACCAGCAGGAAGGATGGTGGGTAAATGGAACAGGGGATGGGAGGGGAATAGGTGACCCGAAGGGGAGATATGCGGGTAATGAGCAGGCGGAAGTGGAGGGACAATGTAATGGGGGGTGGGGGGAAGTGAAAACAAGGGTGTGTTCGAAAAGAACAGCCTATCATGAGGAACCCTTATCAAAAAGCCTTGCTGAAGTCCATATTTACAACCCAGCCTTTCTTCAAAAAAACAATCAAATTCGTGAGACATGATCTCATGCACAAAATCATACTGACTAACTCGAATCAAAGAGAGATACAAAGTACTGAAGTAGCTCAGCAGGTGAGGCAACAGGTCTGGAGAAAAAGGATAGATGATGTTTCGGGTCGGGACCCTTCATCAAACTCATGTTTTGGGTCAGCATCTGATGTTTATTCTCAATTACTTCTTCTCCAGCATCTTTTTCCAGTGGTCCAATGTCCACTCTTGCCTCCCTTTTGCTCCTTATATATCTCAAGAAATCTTTGGTATCCTCTTTTATATTATTGGCTGGCTTGCCTTCATATTTCATCTTTTCTCCCTTTATTGCCTTTTTAGTGACCTGTTGGTTTTTAAAACCTTACCAATCCTCCAGCTATTCAGTAATCTTTGCAAAATTATATGCCTTCTCTTTCATTTTGTGCTGTCTTTGACTTCCCTTGTCAGCCATGGTCATCTCATTCTCCCCTTAGAATCTTTCTTCCTCTTTGGGATGAAACCTTTGTCTTCCGAATTATTTCCAGAAACTCCTGGCATACCAGCAAAGGCTCCTTTCCAATTGACTTCAGCTAGCTGCTCCCTCGTGCCCCTGTAGTTACCTTCACTCATCAGTAATACCAACACATCTGATTTCATTATCTCCCTCTCAAACCCTTGAATTTTCTCATATTATTGTCACTACCCTCTAGGGGTTCATTTACCTTAAACTCCTGAACCAAACCCGATATATTACATGACCGATTAGGGGAGCTTAAGGAAGATGTTAAATTGTGCCTTTGGGTCTTTGGATCTTTGACCTGCAGGAGTGGGCACACCGCTGGCCAATCTGCTAAATGTCATGGAATTTGTGATATTAATGACTGTGAAATATAAAAATGCAGCTGAGGGTTTGTACCATGAACTGAGACCAAGATGCAAGTGAACTCTTCCAGAAATTCATCCCAAGCAGCTCCACTGCAGGAGCCAGCTTCCTTGAACCAGGAATTTGTGATATTAATGACTGTGAAATATAAAAATGCAGCTGTGGGTTTGTACCATGAACTGAGACCAAGATTCAAGTGAACTCTTCCAGAAATTCATCCCAAGCAGCTCCACTGCAGGAGCCAGCTTCCTTGAACCAGGAATTTGTGATATTAATGACTGTGAAATATAAAAATGCAGCTGTGGGTTTGTACCATGAACTGAGACCAAGATGCAAGTGAACTCTTCCAGAAATTCATCCCAAGCAGCTCCACTGCAGGAGCCAGCTTCCTTGAACCAGGAAACAGCTCACTCCAACAGTCTCTTATTCCAGCATTATAAGTTCCCTGCTCGAACAAAAGATCAGTAATTGGAAATCTCAATTCTGTCTCTCTGTCCATAATGCTCCTGACCTCCTTTCTCATTTTCTCTTCTCACCCCCTCTCTCTGTCTCCACTCTTTGATCTTGGCAACCTTCCTAGGCTCACCAGTAAGGAGTTTGACCAAGGAACTTAACAGCACAAAGGAACAACCTGAAGCCAATCCCCACCATGATAGGGACATGCTCTAAGCATCCTCTGAAAGAGGTGGAATTTAATTATTTGATCCAATTTGTTTTTGACTCGTGTCCTTTATTCATTCCAATAAGTGTGCCTTTTTAATGTTTACCATACTGTGAACAACATCAGATGTGATTTAGTCATAAAACTGCTTGTGTTCAGAAGTGATAGTAAATCTCGCAATGAAGATCGGGTCATGCTTATAAATGGATTCACAAAGTCATGAGGTCTACTCTAAAATAGGAAAATTGCTAATGTTTTAATTAAAAGCATGGAATTGGGTAATTCAGAAGTGACATTCTGTGAAAGACCCAATTATTACAATATACTGTATATGGTCATAATATGCCTCAAGTATGTCTCCATCTTAAATGTGGAAAAACATCCAATTTGCACTTTGCAATTATTTTGGTGAGTTCTTTTGGTAACTTTCTCTCTGATCAAATGTCTGCAGGTTCACCAGTCGTACAACCTTGGCAGATGGAGTACAACCTGCAATGAAGGCAGCATTTTTTTTGCAGGTCCCCTTATCTGCTTTGATCGCAGAACACAGATGGTTACAAATAAGCAATACAATAAACAAGCCGATCATCATATCCATTTATCCCTTCTCAGCCTTTTAATATGTGTCCAGTTTCCTTTTCAGAGCCAAGGCATAGAAGTCTACGGACCTAATGCTGATATATGAGGTTAGTGCGGTTGAGTGCAATGGTCAGCATGGACATCGTGGGCCAAAGGACTGTTTTTATACTGTACGACTCAATCAACCATTTCCTGCTGTGGGGCCATTCCACACTGACAATGAAATTGAGATCTAACTATTCCTTTGGTTTATATATGTTTCATTCGCAAGAAGAAGACTAGGGACAATTTACAATTTTACTGAAGCCAATTAATCTACAAACCTGTACATCTTTGGAGTGTGGAAGGAGACCTGAGCACACGGAGAAAACCCACGCGGTCACAGGGAGAACATACAGACAATCCCCGTAGTCAGGATTGAACCCGGCGCTCCGGCACTGTGAGGCAGCAACTATACCGCTGTGCCACACTGCCGTCTTATGCGCCGTTATTCCACCCAGAGACGGAAGAAACTGCAATGGTGCACAATAATCCAAGAGCAGCAAGGCCAAGTTTAACCAGTTTCACGTACTTCTGAATTATTTTCCTCTAAAATAAATCCCCTAAAATAAATTGGAGAGTTACAACTGATGAGAGTTACGATCAGTCTGAAGAAGGGTCTCGACCCGAAACGTCACCCATTCCTTCTCTCCAGAGGTGCTGCCTGTCCCGCTGAGTTACTCCAGCATTTTGTGTCTACCTGTGTGACAGGTTCATTGCTTTGCTGAACTGTAACATTGCTTTTATTGGTTTGCTCATATACAGTATGTTCTTGATTCTCCTCACATCTTCTATTTCATTCAGTTTCTTACTTACTTAGGTTGTTGTGAGCGTCTTGTTTTCTTAGCATGATTTGTCAAGTGGAGTTTATTGTCATATGTACAATTAGATTTAGAATCAGGCACAATCAACATCTTGCTTGCTACGGCATCATAATCACATAGACAGCACACAGAACATAGATTGTACATAAATTACACATAAATTCTACAAGACAGGGAAAATAAAAAAGTATGCAAAGAATGAGACATTAGTGCAATAATGCACAATTAGAAAAGCTCACTGTAGTGCAAGTGATGGGAGCACATCTATTGTAGGTGACGTTTCAGTGTTTCATTGCCGAAGTGGGATTAGGCTTTTGTGGGTCAATGCAAGAACCTGGTAGTTGTAGGAACATATTTGTTCCTGAACCTGCTGGTATAGGATTTCAGACTTCAGTACGTCCTGCCCGATAGTAGCAGTGCGAAGATGACATAACCTGATGGTGGGGATCCTTGATGAAAGGCACTGCCTTCTTAAAGCAGCACCTCATGTATATGTTTTTGATGGTGGGATGGGTCGTCGCCATGATGAACGAGGTTAGATCCACCACTCTATGTATTCTCTTGCGATCATATGTGTTAGAATTGCAATTTCCAAGCCATGATGCAACTAGAAAGGATACTTTCTACAATACATCAGTAAAAGTTAAGGAGAGAGTTTGGACATGCTGAATTTCTTAAAACTTCTAAGAAAGTTGGGTCGCTGCCATGCCTTCTCAGTGTTTACATTAATTTGCTGGGTCCAGGACAGATTATCCGAGATGTTAATGCTAAGGAATTTGAAGCTGCTAACTCTCTCCACTGCTAATGCACAATGAAAACTGGAGTGTGGTCTCCTGACCTCCCCTTTCTGAAGTCAATGACATTGAGCAGAAGGTTATTATTGCCACACAATTGAACCAAGTGTTCTATCTTTCTCCTGTATGCTGTCTTGTCACCATTTGTGATTCACCAGTGGTGTCAACGGTGACTTTATAGTTGGAATTGGAGCAGTGCTTAGTTGCACAGTCCAGCCAGTTGTCCACATTAACTCCAGCCAGTTGTCCACATTTGGCAAGGTACACCATCTGGGCTAGAAGATCTGCATGGATTCACCCTCTTGCAGGATGCACTGATGTTGACATTAGAGACTGGGACCACAGGGCTGTGAGGAGCTGTGGGAGCTCGGGTAGATGTGCCATTGTTCTCCCTTTATAACTGTGTATTAAAGCCATTGAGCTCATCATAAGATAGTGATAGGAGAAGAATTAGGCCATTCGGCCCATCGAGTCTACACCTCCATTCAATCATGGCTGATCTATCTCTCCCTCGTAACCCCATTCTCCTTCCTTCTCCCCATAACCTTTGATACCCGCACTAATCAAGAATCTATTTATCTCTGCCTTAAATTTATCCACTGACTGCCTGCACAGCCTCCTGTGGCAAATAATTCTACAGATTCACCACCCTCTGACTAAAGAAATTCCTCCTCATCTACTTCCTAAAAGAACGTCCTTTAATTCTGAGGCTATGACTTCTAGTCCTAGACTCTCCCACTAGTGGAAACATCCTCTCCACATCCACTCTATCGAAGGCTTTCACTATTCTGTACATTTCAATGAGGTCCCCCCTCATTCTTCTAAACTCGAGTACAGGCCCAATGCCGTCAAACGCTCATCATATGTTAATCTACTCATTCCTGGGATCATTCCTGTAAACATTCTTTGACATCATCCGGAAGTGATGGCTGTGACTCAAGCTTAGCCTAGAATTCAGGAACGGACTCCCTGTACCTGTGGTGCCATTCATCAGTTCATTCCTGGACTTCTTCTGTGAATCTGGATTGCCAATCCTAAATGGCACAGACACAGCCCTCAGCAGATTATGGAAAAAAACAGATTAGTTCATCCATGCAGAATTCATTCTAAATCAAGAACTCGTATCATTGATAGATTGTTGAGTGTGAACAGAAACATTAACAAAGTTTAAATTCAGTGCCAACATCTAAATTTCAAACTCAGCCTTCGTGCACTACTGCGAATGGCCACATGTCTCTGGTGCAGTCAATCTAGTTATGCTGCTGTATGAGCCCTGAACGTGGTGACAAATGTTTCTGGCTTGATGAGCAGTGGATCAGAGATGCATTAAAGACGCTATCTGCTCTTCCACTGAATTTGTAATTCCCTGAAGAGCTGTCGCATTTGGCAATGAGCATCATTGTTGCTAATATACTGGTGTATCATTACCAATTTTTTGTGTCTCTGTTATTGATTCAATGCTTGACATTCCCAGAATAGCAGGATAGAAAGCTGTATTTTCCTTTTTTTTCTGCCTCACAATCAGGCAATAATGTAGCCAGGAAAAATAGGAGAATTTGGGGCAGCTCGTGGAGCTGCGCTAGAGTTGCGGCCTTACAGTTCCAGAGACCCAGGTTCAATCCTGACTATGGGTGCTGTCGATACGGAGTTTGTACAAAACCCACGTAGGTTTCCTCCGGATGCTCCAATTTCCTCCCACACTCCAAAGGCGTACTGGTTTACAGGTTAATTAGCTTCAGTAAAAATTGTAAATTTCCCCTAGTGTGTAGGATAATGGTAGTGTACGGGGGTGATCGCTGGTCAGCGTGGCCTCGGTTGAAGATGTGACCAAAAAGGTTGATGAGGGTAGCGCTGTAGACACTCTATATATATAGATTTCAGCAAAGCATTTGGCAAGGTTCTGCATGCTGGGCTGTTTTGGAAGATTAGATTTCATGGGATCAAAGAAGAGGTAGCTGACCACGGAAGGAAACAGAAAGTGATGGTGAAAGGTTGTTTTTCAGACCCAGTGACTAGTATTGTGTCTCAGGGTTCAGTGATGGGACCATTGCTGTTTGTCGTCTGTATCAATGATTTGGATGAGAATGTGCAACGCATGATTAGTAAGTTTGCAGAAGACACTAAAGCGGGTGGTATTGTAGATAGTGAAGTTAGTTGTCAAAATTGCACCAGGATCTTGATCAATTGGACAGGTGGGCTGAGGAATGGTTGATGGAGTTTAATACAGAGAAGTGCAAGGTGTTGCTTTTGGGGAGGCTAACCCGGGCAAGACCAACACAGTGAATGCAAGGCTCGAGGGTGTTGTAGAGCAGAGTTATCTAGGAGTGCAGGTGTACAGCTCCTTGTAAGGGATCTTGCAGGTAGGTAGGGTGGTCAAGAAGGTTTTCGGCACATTGGCCTTCATCAGTCAGAGTATTGAGTATAGAACTTGGGAAGTTATGTTACAGCGGTACAGGACATCGGTGAGGCCAAATTTAGAGTATTGTAATCAGTTTTGGTCACCCTGCTATAGGAAAGATGTTGTTAAACTGGAAAGGGTGCAGAAAAGATTGACGAGGATGTTGCCAGGATTGTAGGGCATGAGCTAAAGGGTGAGGTTGAGCATGCTGGGCATAATACCTTGGAGCACAGGAGGATGAGGGGTAATCTTAAAGAGGTGTACAAGTTTATGGGAGGATTATGTAGGGTAAATACAGAGAGGTCCTTTACCAGAGTCAGAGAATCACGCACCAGTGGACCTGTGTTTATTGTGATGGGAGAAAGATTTAATGGGAACCTGAGGGGCAACTTTATTTTACACAAAGGGCGATAGGTATATGGATCAGGCTGCTAGAGGAGGTAGTTGAGACAGATGCTATCACAACATTTAAGAAACATATGGACAAGTACATCAATAGCAAAGGTTTGAAGGTATATGGGCCAAACGCAGATTGGTGGAACGAGTGTAGACGGGGCAAGTTGGCCAAAGAGCCTATTTCTGCACTCTATGACTAGGTCTCTATGACTCTATACACAGCAATGGTTAACCCACCCCTTGGATATTGGATATACTATGTAGCATCCTTATTAAAATAAAAATATATGCCTTGGAGGCAGTGTAGTGGTTGTTCAAGAGGTTGATTCTAGGGTAAAATAAATAATCCATGATGAAAGGCCGAACACATTGGATCTTTGCAGTTTAGGAGAAGGACTTGACAAGGAAGGATCAGTAAAGGGCCTGTCCCACTTAGGCGATATTTCAGCGGACTGTTGGAGAGTGTCAAGTTCGTGACACTCGCCTGAAAAACAGGGAACTGGAACGCGACTGTCAGAGCGGAACACACATACAAACACATCGCAAGGAGGGGGCCAGGGAAAGTGGGGGGAGCGCAGTCTGAAATTCACATGGTGAAAAGCCAAGGTGATATAGACACACACCTCGATGAACAGGAATGTTAAGACGGCAAGCACAGAGTACGGTAAGTCCTTTAAAAGAGGGGGAAGGGGGGGTAGGGGACAAGGGGGGAGAAGGGAGGAGAAGGAGTGGAGACACTTTTAAGAAGCCAGACAACTTTTAATAAGCCAGAGATACACAGCTGTGAAGTTCGGCGGGCATTTAACATCTCCTTGGTTCTGAAAACTCGTGCTTACGTTTTTTTACCCCCTATGAGCCAATAAAAATGCCCGGTCAGCAAAGGCGATTAATTAAAACTACCTACGACTACCTCGACTACCTATAACTACATGGCGACCCCACTACAACTGCACCTACGACTACAAAAGTATCGATTTTCTCCATGGTGACCAATTTTTGGTCGCAGAAAATGTTTCAACATGTTGAAAAATTTGCGGGCGACCATGCTGAGGCCGCGACTAATGGGAACTCCTCGCGACCATGAAGGAGACTCACCAGAGACCACCAGCGAACATGTGGCGATCATGTGGCGATCATGTGGCGAGCGCAGTCTCGCCAAAAAAGTCACCTAAGTGGGACATGCCCTAAAGAATGTTTCCCCTGAGTGGGGGAACATGTCTGGAGACATAGTTTCAGGTTAATGGGTCAACTGAGATGAGAAGACATTTTTTTTTCCCCTAGTCAGGTTGCAAATCTTTAGATTGTTCAACCTAGAAGGCTAAGTTACTTGGTACATTCAAGGCTGAAATATGTTTTTGGAGAATTACTACAGGGATCAGGCAAGAAAATGGGTTTGATTTGAAGATCAGAATAGCTGTTGCTTTTTGAATAATATGCTATGCATGAAGTTCAAGACAACTCACTCCTGTTCCTACTTTTCTAGTTTTTGTGTTCATAGAGTCACAAAGCACAGAAATAGTCCATGCTCCTATCAAACCCTTTTACACCAATCCTTCCTATTTTATTCTCCTTGCTTTCCCACCATCTTCTCCGGATTCTATCATTCAGCTAGAGGCATGGGGCAATTTAGATTGGCAAATTAACCTCTAAGAAATGCACATCTTGGGACTTTGGACTTAACCGTTGTAAAACGGGGAAACCTGCACAGGAGAATGTGAACATTCAAACGGCAATGGTGTCACGAGCAGCCAGGTTGCTGGAGCTGTGAGACAGTAGCTCTAATAGCTGCACCACAGTACCATGCTTAATAAACTCCACAACTGGGTCAACACCAGCAAAGGCTTGGTTCCATCCGCGAGAACAGTTCTTCACTGTTGGGCTGTGCTGGTATTTTGTTCATCTTGCAGTTAGAGTAAACTGATATTGGCTTCCAAATTTGGTATGCAAATTAATTTTTATGCATCACCTCGATTTCTAAGTCAACTATCTTTTTTTAAGGGGCGATTTAAAGACTAATGAGTAGTTCAACTGACTGACCTTTTCAAAGGTTAATTAAATAAAAGCCAAAAATATGGTAATTAATGATAATAGAGAGTACAGGTGCTTGATTATATTGGAGCAGAGATTAAACTGTGTGCACTCATGGCAGTTTTTCGAGGTTAATTGGGTTTTTCCTGTTAAAGAAAGTTATAATTTTAAGTATTAATGAGACTGTTGGCACGTTAATTCTGGAGTAAAATATTATGAAGTTACACATTTTTCATATAATTACTGTTCCATCTTGATAAATCAGATAGATATTATTCGGGGTTAGGCCAGGATTAGTGTAAGGAGCAGCTTGATAGATGAGGCTGACTCAGTGGGACGAATGGCCTTTTTTGATGCTGTATCTATCTATGATAATATGACTCCATGCCTTTAGTTTCATATGAGGACATATGATCAACATACATGATCAAAAAACAGCTCCAACCAAGACCACAAGAAAATGCAGTGAATTGTGGATACAGCCCAGACCATCACACAAACCAACCTCCATTTACACCTCACTTTGCCTCGGCAAGGCCACCAGCATAATCAAGGACAAATCTCACCCTGCCACTCCCTCTTCTCTCCTCTCCATCAGGCAAAAGGTATAGAAGTGTGAAAATGTACACCCCCAGATTCAGGGATAGTTTCTTCCCAGCTGTTATCAGGCAACTGACCCAGATTTAAAAGGTCAACGACTTGCAGTCATTTCATGAAGATGAATAATTGGAACCCAGTTTGCTGCAATCTAAATTCAGTTGTACACACATACTCTTACATCCTCCCATCCAGAGATTCTTTTAAGATGACAGAAGATGAATGAATTCATGTTTAAGACATTTGCTCACAGCAGAAGTGTTTTATTCACACCTGCAATTATCTGGAGTGTCATGTCTTTAAATCTAAGCCCAGGGCTGAATTACATCAAGAAATGAATGGCAGAGCAGTACAGCGTATTTCATCTTGAACTTCATATAACCCCAACATGATGCTGAGACGGCCTCTTGCACTCAAAGTCAATATCTTTCTTAATTTGTAATTCTGGTTTTTACAGGTTAAGTTATGCACAGATGCATTACAGAAGTTTCTGATTTGTTCAGGAGAGCAAAGACCTTCATCAACTTCCCATTAGAAAATCAACAGCAGAAAATCCACAGTAATTTCTCCATGTCTCCAAATTTCCAGTTTAGTTTAGAGATAGAGCGTGGAATCAGGCCCTTCGTCCCAGTGAGTCCACGCCGACCATCGATCACCCGTACACTAGTTCTACGTTATCCCACATTCACATCCACGCCCTACACACTAGGGGCAATTTACACAGGCTAATTAACTTACAGAACCGGACGAGTTTGGAATGTGGGAGCACCCGGTGAAAACCCACGCGGTCACTGGGAGAACATACAAACTCTGAACAGACAATGCCTGAGGTCAGGATCGAACCCGAGTCTCCGGCGCTGTGTGGCAGCAGCAGCAGAAGCTCTGCCGCTGCGCCACTGTAGTTTCCATAGCTTTGGAAATGCTTAGGTGATATTTAGGTTGGTATTTGTAACCAAAATAAGCTAGAGCTAGACTTACTGTCTGAAACACTTCCATCTGTCACAAGAGTAACTTTATTTTAACCACACATATAAAGTTGCTGATATGTTTTGTCATGCTTGTAAATAAATACATTGCATAGTTTGTTAAAAGTTAGTGTTCAGCAGGGGTTTGTTAAATTTGAAATATTCACAGCTTTATAAATTAAACTGCGCAATAATTCTTAAAATACAATAAATTGCATTGCTTTCAGAAGGATAATTTGGGAATATCAGGCATAACCGTCAATGTTGATGGACACATTCATTGCTGGAAGATTATTATCTGTGGTCCAATTATGCAGTTTGGATGTGTAGACATCTAGCATAGAGAAGGCATGCTCACACGATTGTTGAATGTCCTGCCAAAAACAACAAGTAAATTTCATGGCTCATTGCTGCCAACTTCAAAACTGCTCCGGATCAAGGCAACTCTAGAACCTGGGCAACCTCAGCAACTCTCCTCCCAATACTTGCTGCCAAATGAGTCAGAAGATTGCTGGTCAGTGAGTTGAAGATGAATACCCAGCTCCACTGCTGAAAATGTGTCAGCGAATAACTTCACTTTTACTGCATCTCCATCAAAGTCTGTGAAGCAGCACTTAAGTGAATACTAAAGCTTCACTGGGGGTTAAGAATAGAAGCAGGAGTCGTGGGTTGTGTTCAAAAAAACAATCTGCAACTGGTTTCCCCAATGTACAGGAGGCCATATTATGCACACTGAATTCAGTAAACAATATTGAATCTGGAAATGATTTGGGCCAATTGTAGAAACAAGGAACTACAGATGCTGGTTTGTACCAAAACCAGACAAAAAGTACTGGAGTAACTCAATGCGTTAGGCAGTGTAAAGACTTGTCAGACACGTGAAGTCTTCACTACTAGTTTATTGCAGACATTGTAATCATACACACACATAGTGCCCTAGCTGTTTCGTGGTCCATCACCGGAGCTAGAGAGAGAGCTGGGGGTGTGGAGGCTACAGTTATACTGAAGATAATGGGGAGTGGTTAGTAGTGGTGAGGTCACTATGTTAAAGGAGTATGCACTGATCTACATCCTTCCCCTTGGAAAACAGAACATTACAATGATGACAGTGCGACCACGACTCATACGCTAGAAACACACCCGCGCGTACACCGGCAGGAAAAAACGTGAAACATTCAAGCAGTCTCCCCGTAACGCATAGGCGGCTTGACCAACCGCTCGGAGCGGGTACGCAGGCCGCCCTCCCCCCCCCCCCTCCGCAGGAAGAGCAGGGACCGGAGCAGGAGCGGTGATAGGGGAACGGGCAGGAGAAAGAGCAGGAGAGGGAGGACGAGGAGACCGGGGGGGAGAAACGGGCACCGCAGCGGGCACGCGAGCGGGAGAGGTAGGAGCAGTGGGAGAACGTGGCACCAAGGGTTGAGAGGGCAGAGTCCTGGGCATGTGAGGAGCGGTAGGCAGAGAGGTAGCAACCGGAGGTGCAAAAGGGGCTGCAGGAGGCGGAGCAGGCTCGTTGACCGGCAGCAAATGCTGGCGGGACCGGCGGTAGGTGGTACCCTCGTAGTCAACCAGGTAAGACCGCGGAGAGCCTGCAGAGCCGACGACCACAGCCAGCCGGTAGTGTCCTGAGGGAGACTGCATCCGGACGACCTGGCCCTGGAAGAGACGCGGAAGGGGTCGGCAGGACTTGTCGTGGGAGCGCTTCTGGATAGCCTGTTTCTGCTGGCTGCTTCTTCGGAGATATGCCAAGATATTTAAGCGCAAGAAGGAGAGTGAAGAGATGAGTAAAGAATCTGGATGTCCTGCCAAGCATAACAGAAAAAGCTTATTAAAATTTCCTCAAATATGCAAACTGGCTGGTAATCAGGAAAATATAATTGTGGACCATGCTCAACAACTGAGTTTAGTTTAGCATTTAGAGATACAGCGTGGAAACAGGCCCTTTGGCCCACCGAGTCCGTGCTGATCAGCGATCCCCGCATATGAATACTATCCTACATACAATTTCTAATTTTTACTGAAGCCAAATTAACCTACAAACGTGGCTGTCTATGGAGTGAGGGAGGAAATCGGAGCACCCCGGGAAGACCCGGGTCACAGGGAGAACGCACAAATTCCGTATAGATAGCACTCGTCAGGATCGAACCCGGGTCTCTCACGCTGTAAGGCAGCAGTACCACTGTGCCATCCTGTGAAAGTAAGAAGAGAGTCTGTGATCAAGAGGAGTGATTGGATATGGGCCACTGTAAAGACTGGTCAGCATTTTTAGTGAGGAAGTTGGAAATCAAATCTAGAGTAATCGCACCACTGTGGTGGACCAGGTCACAACAATAATGAGATGGAGTACAGGAAGGAGTCAGAAAACTTAGTAACATGATGTCAGGACGTGAACCACTCCCTTAATGTCAGCAAGATGAAAGAGCTAGTTAACAACTTCAGGAAACGGAGTGGAGTACACATCCCTATCAGCATCAATGGTGCCAAATTGAAAATGATCAAGAACTTTAAGTTCCTTGCATTAATATTACTACTGATCTGTCGTGGACCAACCATAATGAAATGTTAGCCAAGAAGACACACAAACGCCTCTACTTTCTTAGGAGACTGAAGACATTTGGCTTGTTTCCAATGACACTCACAAATGTCAATAGGTGCAGCATTGAAAACAAACTGTTGGGTTGCAACATAGTTTGGTTTGGGAACAGCTCTGCCCAAGACCATAAGAAATTGTAGCCTGATTCCCCACCATTGACTCCATCTACATCATGATGCCTCAGCAAAACAGCCAACATGATTAAAGACAATCCTTTTCTCCACGTTCCTGTGGGCAGAAGATGCAGAAACATGAAAGTGCGCACAATCAGATTCAGGAAGAGCTACTTCCCCTCTGTTGTAAGACTTCTAAACGACTTTTCCATTCGAATTACTATTAACATTTCCATTTGATTACTGTCTGATTCACCTCTAACCCATTGCAGACATTAGACATTGTCAATGGAACTGGCGTGCTACAGTGCTGAGAACTACATTCTGCACTCTGTATGACACACAGACACTAGTAGACATACTGTAAGTAGACACCTTTGATCTACGTGTGTAGGAAAGAACTACAGATGCTGGTTTAACTCAAAGGTAGACACAAAATGCTGGAGTAACTCAGCAGGACAGGCAGCATATCTGGAGAGAAGGAATGTGTGACGTTTCAGGTTGGGAAGAAGGGTCTCGACCCAAAACATCATCCATTCCTTCTCTCCCAGAGATGCTGCCCGTCCTGCTGAGTTACTCCAGCATTTTATGTCGACCTTTGATCTACATATTGTATTTGAGTTTGACTTGATTGTATTTATACAGTATATAACACTAACACATTGGGTCCCATGTTCACACAGGAGGGCTGGGGGGGGGGGGGTGCTTTCTGGAGTGCTAATATGGGTATTGTGGGCTGAAGGGACTGGTTTCAAGAGGGCTAGTATGGACATTGTGGGCCAAATGGATTCTTGGGGTGACAGCTCAGTCACTCAAGCCTGATGTGCTGGCAGCTCACTCACGGCTGGTGGGCTGGCAGTTGACTCACGGCTATTCCTTGAAATTCCATTTCAAGCACGGTGCAAGGCCACCGAATTCAAGTGCAGTTTCATATCACTTCAAGCAGGCTGCAAGGCCAATGAATTCAAGTGCAGTTTCATACCACTTCAAGCAGGGTGCAAGGCCACCAAATTCAAGTGCAATTTCATACCACTTCAAGCAGGGTGCAAGGCCACCAAATTCAAGTGCAGTTTCATACCACTTCAAGCAGGGTGCAAGGCCACCAAATTCAAGTGCAGTTTCATACCACTTCAAGCAAGGTGCAAGGCCACCAAATTCAAATGCAGTTTCATACCATTTCATGCAGGTTGCAAGGCCACCAAATTCAAATGCAGTTTCAGACCATTTCATGCAGGGTGCAAGGCCACCACATTCAAATGCAGTCTCATACCATTTCAAGCAGGGTGAAACGACCATAAAACCACTCAAAACACCACATAAACACCACACTCACAGTTCAGTAGTCATTCAGTGTGTTCAGTTGATTCACAGCTCAGACAGAGTCATGACCTCTCCCTCCCCCATCTTGCAGAGACTGAGCCACACCCACACTTCCGGGTTTTATAATCCCTCCCCCCTCCCACCGAAAAGGGCATGGCATGATTGACAGGAGAGAGATTCTCAACATTTTTTAAACACTAATAACACTTTTATTTTTCATTGATGGGAAGAATCCTCTGCACCTGATGAGCAGAGGGGGACTGAGTAAGATGGCCAAAAATCACAGCCGTAAGTGGTAGCGTTTTATCTAAAATCAATATACAGTGCAAACAGGAAGTTGTCAAGTTTAGACTTTTAATCGTGCTTTAGTTCAAACGAACCACCACCAACCATTTACTGTGCTTTAGTTCAAACCAACCACCACCAACCATTTGCTGTGCTTTAGTTCAAACCAACCACCACCAACCATTTGCTGTAATTTATTTCAAACCAACCACATTTTCATTTTCAAACCACATTAATGGCACTCAAGGTCAGTAAAACCACACTCACAGTTTAGTGGACATGTGTTCAGTGTTATTCACAGCTCAGACTGAGAGACATGACCCTCTCGCTTCCCCCATCTTGCAGAGACTGACTGAGGCACTCAACCCTTCTGGGTGTTATAGTCCCTCCTGAAGGGGCGTGGCCTTCAGGAGAGAGAATCTCAACATTTTTTAAACAGTATTAACTCTTTTATTTTTCTTCGATGGGAAAAACCTCTTGTCCTGCGCAGCAAAGGGGGACTCTGAGTAAGATGGCCAAAAACACAGCCATAAGTGGCAGCGTTTTTCTAAAATCAATATACAGAACAACAGGAAGTGGTCAAGATCAGACTTTTAGTAATATAGATTATCTGATTTGATTGGATAGCATGCAAAACAAAGCTTTTCACTGTATTTTGGTCCATGTGACAATAATAAAGCTAAACCTAAATCTAAGGTGGTGGTTTTGAATTCGACATCAATGGCTTTGTGTGGGATATGTGTGTGACCCTCAGTATGTATTGGCCTACAATGTTGGCTGAAATGACATTCTAAAGAGCATCCAATAAAACCCTCTCCTACCTTTTGCTTTCAGGTTACCTGATCTCTGAGAAACTAATGGAACATAGAAACATAGAAACATAGAAAATAGGTGCAGGAGTAGGCCATTCGGCCCTCCGAGCCTGCACCGCCATTCAATATGATCATGGCTGATCATCCAACTCAGTATCCTGTACCTGCTTTCTCTCCATACCCCCTGATCCCTTTAGCCACAAGGGCCACATCTAACTCCCTCTTAAATATAGCCAATGAACTGGCAACTACATTCTGTGGCAGAGAATTCCAGAGACTCACCACTCTCTGTGTAAAAAATGTTTTTCTCATCTCAGTCCTAAAAGATTTCACCTTCATCCTTAAACTGTGACCCCTTGTTCTGGACTCCCCCAACATCTGGAACAATATTCCTGCATCTAGCCTGTCCAACCCCTTAAGAATTTTGTAAGTTTCTATAAGATCCCCCCCCAGTCTTCTAAATTCCAGCGAGTACAAGCCGAGTCTATCCAGTCTTTCCTCATATGAAAGTCCTGACATCCCAGGAATCAGTCTGGTGAACCTTCTCTATACTCCCTCTATGGCAAGAATGTCCTTCCTCAGATTAGGAGACCAAAACTGTATGCAATACTCCAGGTGTGGTCTCACCAAGACCCTGTACAACTGCAGTAGAACCTCCCTGCTCCTATACTCAAATTATTTTGCTATGAATGCTAACATACCATTTGCTTTCTTCACTGCCTGCTGCACCTGCATGCCCACTTTCAATGACTGGTGTACCATGACACCCAGGTCTCGTTGCATCTCCCCTTTTCCTAATCGGCCACCATTCAGGTAATAGTCTACTTTCCTGTTTTTGCCACCAAAGTGGATAACCTCACATTTATCCACATTATACTGCATCTGCCATGCATTTGCCCACTCACCCAACCTATCCAAGTCATCTTGCAGCCTCCTAGCACCCTCCTCACAGCTAACACTGCCCACCTGCTTTGTGTCATCCGCAAACTTGGAGATGTTGCATTCAATTCCCTCGTCCAGATCATTAATATATATTGTAAATAGCTGAGGTCCCAGCACTGAGCCTTGCAGTATCCCACTAGTCACTGCCTGCCATTCTGAAAAGGACCCGTATACTCCTACCCTTTGCTTCCTGTCTGCCAGCCAGTACTCTAGCCACATCAATACTGAACCCCCAATACCGTGTGCTTTAAGTTTGTATATTAATCTCTTATGTGGGACCTTGTCAAAAGCCTTCTGAAAGTCCAGATATAACACATCCACTGGTTCTCCCTTATCCACTCTACTAGTTACATCCTCGAAAAATTATATTAGATTCGTCAGACATGATTTACCTATCATAAATCCATGCTGACTTTGTCCAATGATTTCACCATTTTCCAAATGTGTTGCTATCCCATCTTTAATAACTGACTCTAGCAGTTTCCCCACTACCGATGTTAGACTAACTGGTCTGTAATTCCCCGTTTTCTCTCTCCCTCCCTTTTTAAAAAGTGGGGTTACATTAGCTACCCTCCAATCATCAGGAACTACTTGAAAATCTAAAGAGTTTTGAAAAATTATCATTAATGCATCCACTATTTCTGGGGCTACTTCCTTAAGTACTCTGGGATGCAGCCTATCTGGCCCTGGGGATTTATCGGCCATTAATCCATTCAATTTACCTAACACCACTTCCCGGCTAACTTGGATTTCCCTCAGTTCTTCCATCACATTTGACCCCCGGTCCCCTGCTATTTCCGGCAGATTAATTAAGTCTTCCTTAGTGAAGACAGAACCAAGTAGTTATTCAATTGGTCTGCCATGTCCTTGTTCCCCATGATCAGTTCGCCTGTTTCTAACTGCAAGGGACCTACATTTGTTTTAACTAATCTTTTTCTCTTCACATATCTATAAAAACTTTTGCAGTCAGTTTTTATGTTCCCTGCCAGTTTTCTTTCATAATCTATTTTCCTTCCTAATTAAACCCTTTGTCCTCCTCTGCTGGACTCTGAATTTCTCCCAGTCCTCTGGTAGGCTGCTTTTTCTGGCTAATTTGTATGCTTCATCTTTTGTTTTGATACTATCCCTGATTTCCCTTGTTATCCACGGATGCACTACCTTATCTGATTTATTCTTTTGCCAAACTGGGATGAACAATTGTTGTAGTTCATCCATGCAGCCTTTAAATGCCTTCCATTGCATATCCACCGTCAACCCTTTAAGAATCAATTGCCAGTCTATCTTGGCCAATTCTCATCTCATACCCTCAAAGTTACCTTTCTTTAAGTTCAGAACCCTTGTTTCTGAATTAATTATATCACTCTCCATCCTAATGATGGACTCAACCATATTATGGTCACTCTTGCCCAAGGGGCCACGCACAACAAGCCTGCTAACTAACCCTTCCTCATTACTCAATAGCCTTCTCTCTCGTTGGTTCATCTACATGTTGATTTAGAAAACTATCCCGCATACATTCCAAGAAATCCTCTTCCTCAGCACCCCTGCCAATTTGATTCACCCAATCTATATGTACATTGAAGTCACCCATTATAACTGTTTTACCTTTGTTGCACGCATTTCTAATTTCCTGTTTGATGCCATCCCCAACTCCACTACTACTGTTAGGTGGCCTGTACACAACTCCCGCTAGCGTTTTCTGCCCCTTAGTGTTTCGCAGCTTTACCCATATCGATTCCACATCCACCAAGCTAATGTCCTTCCTTTCTATTGCGTTAATCTCCTCTCTAACCAGCAACGCTACCCCACCTCCTTTTCCTTTCTGTCTATATCTCCTGAATATTGAATATCCCTGGATGTTCAGCTCCCAGCCTTGGTCACCCTGGAGCCATGTCTCCGTGATCCCAACTATATCATAGTCATTAATAGCTATCTGCACATTCAACTCAACCACTTTACGAATGCTCCTTGCATTGAGACACCAAGCCTTCAGGCTTGTTTTTACAACACTCTTACCCCTTATACAATTATGTTGGAAAATGGCCATTTTTGATTTTTGCCCGGATTTGTCTGCCTACCACTTTTACTTTTCACCTTGCTACCTATTGCTTCTACCCTCATTTTACACCCCTCTGTCTCTCTGCTCACACATTTAAGAAACCCACCACCTCTAATTCTCTGTTTATTATTGTTTTCTTCTTTCCCCCCTACATGTTGGGTCTGAGTGCTTCCCTTCTCTGCCTCCTGCCTCACACCCTGTCTACTAGCTTTCTCTATTTGAGTCCCTCCCCCCAACCATTCTAGTTTAAAGTCTCCCCAGTAGCCTTCACAAATCTCCCCGCCAGGATATTGGTCCCCCTCGGGTTCAAATGCAACCCGTCCTTTTTGTATAGGTCACACCTTCCCCAAAAGAGGTTCCAATGATCCAGAAACTGGAATCCCTGCCCACTGCACCAGTCCTTCAGCCACACATTTATCCTCCACCTCACTCCATTCCTACTCTCACTGTCGCGTGGTACAGGTAGTAATCCTGAGATTGTTACATTTGCGGTCCTTTTCCTTAACTCTCTTCCTAACTCCCTCAATTCTCCTTTCAGGGCCTCTTCCCTTTTTCTACCTATATCATTGGTACCTATATGTACCATGACCTCGGGCTCCTCTCCCTCCCATTTCAGGACATCTTGGATACGTTCAGACACATCCCAGACTCTGGCACCAGGGAGGCAAACTACCATCCGGGTCTCCCGACTGCGTCCACAGAATCGCCTGTCTGACCCCCTAACTATAGAGTCCCCTATTACTACTGCCCTCCTCTTCTTTTCCTTACCCCTTCTGTACCGGAGGCCCAGCCGCTGTTGCTAACCCCAGGTAGGCTGTCCCCCCAACAGTACTCAAACAGGAACAGTATGGTTAATGACCCATATCCCACTAAACCTTTCCGATCCATGTACCTGTCCAAATGTCTGGAAGGTTAGATTGCATGGGATCTAGGGAGAGCAAGCTAACTAGATATATAATTGGCTTTGTGGTAGATTCACATAACAGTAATTGTTATATAGTACCTGTCTCAAGCACTTCCTCTGGCAGCTTCTTCCATATACATACCATTCTCTGTGTGTCCTCTAATTCTTGACTGGAAGAAAGACTATTCACTTTATCGATGTTGCTCATGATGTTATACACCCATGTAAATTCATACTATAGTCTCTTGCACTCCAAGCGATAAAGTCCTAGTCTGCCCTATCACTCAGTCCCACAAGTCCTGGCAAAATCCTTATATATCTTTTCTGCACTCTCTCGAGTTCAATGGGATCTTTTCCATGGCAGGATGACCAAATCTAAACACAATATTCCAAGTGCACAGCCATTCATCATCTTGTACAACTTCAATATAATATTGCAACTTCTACGCTCAATGCCCAGTGAAGAAGGACAGCATGCTAAAATACTTTTTCACCACCCTGTGTATATGTGGCTCCACTTTCAGGGAACTACAGTATGTGATTGTACTCCCAGAATCCTCTGTTCTAAAACATTCTGCGGGATCCCACATTGATTTGAAGGGCCTGCCCTTATTTTGTTTTGTAAAATGTAATAACTCACAGTCTAAATTAAACTTCATCTGCCAATCTTTGGAGCCCTTACTAGGTGAACAAAATTATGTGGTAATTCTTGATAATCTCCTTCATTGACAATAGACAATAGACAATAGACAATATATGCAGGAGTAGGCCATTTGGCACTTCGAGCCAGCACCGCCATTCAACGTGATCATAGCTGATCATCCCCAATCAGTACCCTGTTCCTGCCTTCTCCCCATATCCCCTGACTCCGCTATTTTTAAGAGCCCTATCTAGCTCTCTATTGAAAGCATCCAGAGAACCTGCCTCCACCGCCCTCTGAGGCAGAGAATTCCAAAGACTCACCACTCTCTGTGAGAAAAGTGTTTCCTCATCTCCGTCCTAAATATTCTTAAACTGTGGCCCTGGTTCTGGACTCCCCCAACATCAGGAACATGTTTCCTGCCTCTAGCATGTCCAAGCCCTTAACAATCTTATATGTTTCAATGAGGTATCCTCTCATCCTTCTAAACTCCAGTGTACAAGCTCCATTCTCTCAGCATATGACAGTCCCGCCATCCCGGAATTAACCTTGAAAACCTACGCTGCACTCCCTCAATAGCAAGAATGTCCTTCCTCAAATTAGGGGACCAAAACTGCACACAATACTCCAGGTGTGGTCTCACTAGGGCTCTGTACAACTGCAGAAGGACCTCTTTGCTCCTATATTCGATTCCTCTTGTTATAAAGGCCAACATGCTATTCGCTTCTTCTCTGCCTGCTGTACCTTCATGCTTACTTTCATAGACTGATGTACAAGGACCCCCAGGTCCCCGTTGTACTTCCCCTTTTCCCAACTTGACGCCATTTAGATAGTAATCTGCCTTCCTGTTTTTGCTACAAAAGTGGATAACCTCACATTTATCCACATTAAACTTCATCTGCCATGCATCTGCCCACTCCCCCAACCTGTCCAAGTCACCCCGCATTCTCATAGCATCCTCCTCACAGTACACACTGCCACCCAGCTTTGTGTCATCTGCAAATTTGCTAATGTTACTTTGAATCCCTTCATCCAAATCATTGATGTATATTGTAAATAGCTGCGGTCCCAGCACCGAGCCTTGCGGTACCCCACTATTCACTGCCTGCCATTCCCTACTCTTTGTTTCCTGTCTGCCAACCATTTCTCGATCCATGTCAGCACTCTACCCCCAATACCATGTGCCCTAATTTTGCTTACTAATCTCCTATGTGGGATCTTATCAAATGCTTTCTGAAAGTCCAGGTACACTACATCCACTGGCTCTCCCTTGTCCATTTTCCTAGTTACATCTTCAAAAAATTCCAGAAAATTAGTCAAGCATGATTTCCCCCTCGTAAATCCATGATGACTCAGACCGATCCTGTTATTGCTATCCAAATGTGCAGCTATCTCATCTTTTATAATTGACTCCAGCATCTTCCCCACCACCGATGTCAGGCTAACTGGTCTTCACCATGCATGCATCCACGATTTCTAGAGCCACTTCTTTAAATACCCCGGGATGCAGTCCATCAGGCCCTGCAGATTTATCAGCCTTCAGTCCCATCAGTCTATCCAACACCATTTCCTGCCTAATGTGGATTTCCTTCAGTTCCTCTGTCACCCCAGATCCTCTGGCCACTACTATATCAGGAAGATTGTTTGTGTCCTCCTTAGTGAAGGCAGATCCAAAGTACCTGTTCAACTCATCTGCCATTTCCTTGTTCCCCATATAAATTCACCTTTTTCGGTCTTCAAGGGTCCAACTTTGGTCTTAACTAATTTTTTCCTTTTCCCATACCTAAAGAAGCTTTTACTATCCTGCTTTATATTCTTGGCTAGCTTACCTTCGTACCTCATCTTTTCTCCCCGTATTGTCTTTTTGGATATCTTCTGTTGTTCTTTAAACATTACCCAATCCTCTTGCTTCCCGCTCATCTTTGCTACATTGTACTTCTTCGCTTTAATTTTTATACTGTCCCTGCCTGACGTCCCTTGTCAGCCATGGTCGTCCCTTTCTCCCCTTGGAATCTTTCTTCCTCCTAGGAATGAACTGATTCTGCACCTGTATTATTCCTAGAAACATCTGCCATTTTTGTTCCACTGTCATCCCTGCTAGTGTATCTTTCCAGTCAACTTTGGCCAGCTCTGCCCTCATGGCCCCATAGTCCCCTTTATTCAACTGCAACACTGATACCTCCGATCTACTCTTCTCCCTCTCCAATTGTAGATTAAAACTGACCATGTTATGGTCACTACCTCCTAATGGCTCATTAACCTTGAGGTCCTTTATCAAATCCTGTTCATTACATAACACTAAATCCAGAATTGCCTTCTCCCTGGTAGGCTCCAATACAAGCTGTTCAAAGAATCCATCACGAAGGCACTCTACAAAGTCCCTTTCTTGGGGTCCAGTACCAACCTGATTTTCCCAGTCTACCTGCATGTTGAAATCTCCCATAACAACCACAGCATTACTTTTACTACATGCCAATTTTAACTCCTGATTCAACTTGCGCCCTATGTCCAGGCTACTGTTTGGGGGTCTGTAGTTTAGTCCCATTAGGATCTTTTTACCCTTACAATTCCTTAGTTCTATCCATACTGACTCCACATCTCCTGTTTCAATGTCACCCCTTGCAAGGTACTGAATTTCATTCCTCACCAACAGGGCAACCCCACCCCATCTGCCCACCTGTCTGTCTTTTCGATAGGAGGTATACCTTTGAATATTCAGTTCCCAGCCCTGGCCCTCTTGCAGCCATGTCTCAGTAATTCCCACAACTTCATACTTGCCAGTTTCTAACTGAGCTTCAAGCTCGTCCACTTTATTCCTTATACTTCACGCATTCATATACAGTACTTTGACCTCCGTATTCACTTCCCCCCTGGCAATTGGCCCTGACCTTACTCTGTTGTCCATTCTCAATATTGTTTACAATACTGCCTATATTGGAGTCATCTGCATACCAACCTACTATGCCTTGTACACACTCATCCAAATAGTTAATGTCAAAGACAAACAATAATGAAACCCGTCATCGATTCCTTTGGCACACCACTAATCACAGCCTCCAGTCTGAAAAGCAACCTGCCACCATAACCTCTTCCTACCAACAAGCAATTGTATATCCAGTTTGCTAGCTCTCCCTGGATCCCATGCAATCTTGTCCTCCAGACTAGCCTGTCATGCAACCTTGTCAAAGGACTTATTAAACTCCACCTAGACACATAGACAGTCTCCTACCCTGCTCTCATCAATCCTCATGGTTGCCTCATCAAAAAACACATCAAAATTTCAATCAAATTTGTGAGACTTGATTTCCCATGCACCATGCTGTGCTGACTATTCTTAATCAAACCCAGTCTTTTCAAATGCATGTGTATCTTATCCCTCTGAATCCCTTCCATTAACTTATCTAACAAGATGTTAGGCTTACCGATCTACAGTATAGATCCCAGGTTGTTCTTTGCAGGTTTTTTCAAATAAAAGCATACTGTATTAGCCACCTTTTAATCATCTAGAATCTCAGCTGTGTCCAACCAATGGTGCAAATACTTCAGCCAGGGCTCTCACTACTTCTTCTCTAACTTCCTAAGGGTCTGAGATATAGGCCCTGATATTTATCAATCTTCATGCATTATGGGGTGCCGTCCAGTTGGGTATGGCTGCCCTGCCTGCAGCTGTCTGTCCTTTCACACATTTTTTTAATTTTTTGTACGTTAAAAGTGTTGTTTGGAGGTCTATTCTTTTTATGTGTGGGGGGTTGGGGTGGGGGGAAGGGGGGAAACTGTATTTCCCAGTTCCTACCTGGTCGGAGAGGCAGACTTTCCTCCTGGAGCGCCGGAGCGCCGTTTCCTGTCGGGACCGGCCAGAACCTCAGCTTCAGCGGCGGCACAGCGCTGGAGCGCTATCGCAGAGCGGAGCGGGCGATGCCTTGCCCGGGTCGCCGCGTTGGAGCTCCGGAATGCTGGAACCGCCGATTGGAACATTGCGGAGCTGCGGTTCTGTGGAGCGGCCAGCCACGGGCGGCAGCGCTGACTTTAAACATCGCGAAGCCTATGATCTCTTGCCAGGAACGCCAATGGTGGAGCTCCATCCAGCGCGGCCTGTCGGCTTCGGAAGCCGCAGTCTCCAGTAAGGAAGTAGCCATTCCAGGCATCCCAAGCCGCTGAGAGGATTCTCCCAACGCCGGAGCACAATCACCCAGCGAGAAGGGCCTGAAACATCGGGCCCCGTAGCGGTGACTGCGGAGGCCTCAATAGGCCCAACTATGGGTGGACAAGGGGATGGGAACTGGAATTTGTGCCTTCCCTCACAGTGGGAACCATTGTGGGGGATGTTTTATGTCTATATTACTAAAAGTCTGATCTTGACCGCTTTTACCTCACTGTGCTGTGATTTCCGAGATAACGCCGCCACCTACGGCTGTCATTTTGGCCACCTCACTCAGAACCCCCCTCCGCCTTCCTGGACCAGAGGATTTTTCCCATCGATGAAAAATCAGAGAGATATTAATGTTTTTTTTTAATTTGCCATTCTCTCTGCTGCCCCTACTGGAGGGAGGTGGAGGGACCATAAAACCAGGAAGTGGTGTGCCTCACTCAGTCGCTGCAGGATGGAGGAAGCCAGAGGGTCACGTCTCTCTGAGCTCTGAATAATACTGAACACATTTCTACTCAACTGTGAGTGCCCTTAAAGTGGTTTGAAAATGAAAATATGGTTGGGTTGAAGTGAAAAGACACTGCCTGCAAATGGTTGTTTGGGGGGTTTGGGTTGAAGTAAAAAGGCACTGCCTGCAAATGGTTGTTTAGGTGGTTTGGGTTGAAGTAAAAAAGCACTGGCCTGCAAATGGTTGTTTGGGTTGAAGTGGAAAGGCACTGCCTGCAAATGGTTGTATGTCTAAACTTGACTTCCTGTTTGCACTATATTGATTTTAGATAAAATGCTACCACTTACAGCAGTGATTTTTGGCCATCTTACTCAGTTATTTGTGTTTAAAAAATGTGTTACTAGTGTTATCAGTGTTTAAAAAATGTTGAGAATCTCTCTCTTGTTAATCACGCCATGAAGGCCACACCTTTTCCGGTGGGAGGGGGAGGGATTATATAACCCGGAGGTGTGGGTGTGGCTCAGTCTCTGCATGATGGGGGAGGGAGAGGTCACGACTGTCTGAGCTGTGAATCAACTGAACACACTGAATGTCTAATGAACTGTGAGTGTGGTGTTTTATGGTGGTTTTTATGGTGGTTTCACCCTGCTTGAAATAGTATGAAACTGCATTTGAATGTGGTGTCGTTGCATCCTGCATGAAATGGTATGAAACTGCATTTGAATTTGGTGGCCTTGCACCCTCCTTGAAATTGAATGAAACTGCACTTGAATTTGGTGGCCTTGCACCCTGCTTGAAGTGGTTGGAAACTGCACTTGAATTCGGTGGCCTTGCACCCTGCTTGAAGTGGTAGGACACTGAACCTGAATTTGGTGGCCTTGCACCCTGCTTGAAGTGGTATGAAACTGCACTTTAATTTTGTGGCCTTGCACCCTGCTCGAAGAGGTAAGAAACTGCACTTGAATTCGGTGGCCTTGCACCCTGCTTGAAGTGGTAGGACACTGAACCTGAATTTGGTGGCCTTGCACCCTGCTTGAAGTGGTATGAAACTGCACTTTAATTTTGTGGCCTTGCACCCTGCTCGAAGAGGTAAGAAACTGCACTTGAATTTGGTGGCCTTGCACCCTGCTTGAAATGGTAGGAAAATGGATTTGAATTTGGTGGCCTTGCACTCTGCTTGAAATGGAATTTCAAGGAATAGCCGTGAGTCAACTGCCAGCCCACCAGCCGTGAGTGAGCTGCCAGCACATCAGGCATGAGGAACGGAGCTGCCACCCCAAGAATCCATTTGGCCCACAATGTCCATACTAGCCCTCTGGTGACCAGTAGTCCCTGCAGCCAACAACACCCATACCAGCATCCAACACCCATACCACCCCCCCCCCCACTGGCCACCAATATCGGAATTGGTGGAGAGGTGGAATATTGCATAGATGGACCAGACCTCCCGTGTGAACATGGGACCCAACGCGTCCCACTTAGTCTAGTTTTATGTTAAATTCCTTTATAATGTTATGTTGTATTCTTATTGGTGTGCTGCAATGGCAACTTGAATTTCACTACACCAATTGGTGTATGTGACAATAAATGAACCTTTGAACCATTTCAAGTTGTATAGCACTTCCTCAAATCATCCCCAACTTTATCATGTTCCCGAGTGTTCATGTTTTCTCCCTGCTAAAAAACAGAGAAAAACAGAACAATAGACAATAGACAATAGGTGAAGGAGTAGGCCCTTCGGCCCTTCGAGCCAACACTGCCATTCAATGTGATCATGACTGATCATCCCCAATTAGTACCCTGTTCCTGCCTTCTCCCCATATCCCCTGACTCCGCTATTTTTAAGAGCCCTATCTAGCTCTCCCTTGAAAGTATCCAGAGAACCGGCCTCCACCGCCCTCTGAGGCAGAGAATTCCACAGACTCACAACACTCTGTGGGAAAAAGTGTTACCTCGTCTCCGTTCTAAATGGCTTACTCCATATTCTTAAACTGTGGCCCCTGGTTCTGGACTCCCCCAACATCGGGAACATGTTTCCTGCCTCCAGCGTGTCCAAACCCTTAACAATCTTATATGTTTCAATGAGATATCCTCTCATCCTTCTAAACTCCAGAGTGTACAAGCCGCTCCATTCTCTCAGCATATGACACTCCCGCCATCCCGGAAATTGACCTTGTAAACCTACGCTGCACTCCCTCAATAGCAAGAATGTCCTTCCTCAAATTAGGGGACCAAAACTGCACACAATACTCCAGGTATGATCTCACTAGGGCCCTGTACAACTGCAGAAAGACCTCTTTGCTCCTATACTCGACTCCTCTTGTTATAAAGGCCAACATGCCATTCGCTTTCTTCACTGCCTGCTGTAGCTGCATGCTTACTTTCATAGACTGATGTACAAGGACCCCCAGATCCCGTTGTACTTCCCTTTTCCCAACTTGATGCCATTTAGATAGTAATCGACCTTTCTGTTTTTGCTACAAAAGTGGATAACCTCACATTTATCCGCATTAAACTTCATCTACCATGCATCTGCCCCCTCCCCCAACCTGTCCAAGTCACCCTGCATTCTCATAGCATCCTCCTCACAGTTCACACTGCCACCCAGCTTTGTGTCATCTGCAAATTTGCTAATGTTACTTTGAAACGCTTCATCCAAATCATTGATGTATATTGTAAATAGCTGCGGTCCCAGCACTGAGCCTTGCGGTACCCCACTATACTGAAAGGGACCCGTTAATCCCTACTCTTTGTTTCCTGTCTGCCAACCAATTTTCTATCCATGTCAGCACTCTACCTCCAATACCATGTGCCCTAATTTTGTCCACTAATCTGCTATGTGGGACCTTATCAAATGCTTTCTGAATGTCCAGGTACACTACATCCACTGGCTCTCCCTTGTCCATTTTCCTTGTTACATCCTCAAAAAATTCCAGAAGATTAGTCAAGCATGATTTCCCCTTCATAAATCCATGCTGACTTGGACCGATCCTGTAACTGCTATCCAAATGTGCAGCCATTTCATCTTTTATAATTGATTCTACCATCTTCCCCACCACCGATGTCAGGCTAACTGGTATATAATTCGCTGTTTTCTCTCTCCTGCCTTTCTTAAAAAGTGGGATAACATTAGTTACCCTCCAATCCACAGGAACTGATCCTGAGTCTATAGAACATTGAAAAATTATCACCAATGCATCCATGATTTCTAGAGCCACTTCCTTAAGTACCCTGGGATGCAGACCAACAGGCCCTGGGGATTTATCAGCCTTCAGTCACATCAGTCTACCCAACACCATTTCCTGCCTAATGTGGATTTCCTTCAGTTCCTCCGTCACCCCAGATCCTCTGGCCACTACTATATATTCATTAAAGACCTCACCCGTCTGCTGCAACTCTACTTTGGTCTTTGAGAGGCCATATTCCCATCCCTCGATACTTCTTTTCTATTCAATATACTTACAAAATCTCTTTGAATTCTCCTTAATCTTATCTCACGTCCTCTTTTTGTTCTCTTGAATTCTTTCTTTAAAATTCCCTTCTCCAGGGATTCAATTAATCGTAGCATTATAGAGTGATATAGCGTGAAAACAGGCCCTTAGTCCCAACTTGCCCACACCGGCCAACATGTTCCAACCATATTAGTCCCACCTGCCAGCGCTTGGTCCATATCCTTCCAAACGTGTCCTATCCATGTAAGACACAAAAAGCTGGAGTAACTCAGCGGGACAGGCAGCATCTCTGGAGAGAAGGAATGGGTGACGTTTCAGGTCGAGACCCTTCTTCAGACTGGTTAGGGATAAGGGAAACAAGAGATATAGACGATGTGGAGAGATAAAGAGCTATGAATGAAAGATATGCAAAATGTAATGATGATAAAGGAAACAGGCTATTGTAAGCTGTTTGTAGGGTGAAAAG
>CM075977.1:309993821-310046644 GCA_038087875.1 Malacoraja senta
AGAAGGTGGGTGACGGTGAGAAAGGGATGGAAACATGGAATGCAAAGGTCCCCGGGTGTTGTACCTCTTGTGATCAGGTTCACCTACTTAGAAAGGACAAAAGACATTAACACTGAGCGGCGCACTGGCTTGCGAAGCAAAAAGTGCTGTTGGGCCAAAACCAAAGAGGCCGACGTCAGGCAACGCCGTGGTAGTTGGAAACTCCATTGTGAGAGGTACGGACAGGGGTTTCTGCGACAACAGATGGGATTCGAGGATGGTTTGCTGCCTTCCTGGTGCCAGGATCCAGGATGTCACGGACAGAGTTCAGAAAATCCTCAAGGGCGAAGGTGAACAGCCGGAAGTCGCAGTGCATGTTGGCACAAACGATGTCGGAAAGAAGGGGATGAATATTCTGAAGCGTGATTTAGAGAGCTTGGAAAAATGCTGAAAAGCAGGACCTCCAGAGTGGTTATCTCCGGTTTGCTTCCAGTTCCTCGTGCTGGGAAGAACAGGAACAGGGAGATACAGGACCTGAATGTGTGGCTGAGGAACTGGTGCAGGGGGCAGGGATTTAGATTCTTAGACCACTGGGATCTGTTTTGGAGTAAGGGGGAACTGAACAAAAGGGATGGATTGCACCTTAACAGGTGGGGGACTGGCATTCTGGCAGGCAGGTTTGCCACTGTGACACATATGGTTTTAAACTAAATAAGGGGGGGGGGTGTCAAATGGGATAGTCAAGGACGGAGTTAAAGGGAAAGTGAGTAAAGGGACAGTTAATGACCACAGAATTAACGGGAAAGAAAGCTCACAAAGGGATAGGAGAGTATGGCCAAGTGTAATAGGGATCGATGTGAAAGGTGAGATGCGTAAGGAATTAAAAGTATTGTATTTGAATGCGCGAAGTATAAGAAGTAAAGTAGGTGAGCTTGAGGCTCAGTTAGAGGTTGGTAGATATGACATTGTGAGGATTACCGAGACGTGGCTGCAGGAGGATCGGGCCTGGAAACTTAATATTCAGGGTTATACTTCCTATAGAAAGGACAGGCAGGTGGGCAGATGAGTGGGGGGGGGGGGGGTAGCTCTGCTGGTGAGGGAAGGAATTCAGTCCCTTGCGAGGAAAGACATAGGGACTGATGAGGTAGAATCACTGTGGATTGAGTCGAGGAATTGCAAAGGCAAGAAGACACTAATTGGTGTTATCTACAGACCCCCAAATAGTATCCCGGATGTAGGGTGTAAGTTGCAGCAGGAGTTAAAACTGGCATGTAACAAACGTAATGCCACTGAGATGATGGGGGATTTCAACATGCAGGTAGATTGGGAAAATCAGGTTGGTTCAGGACCCCAAGAAAGAGAGTTTGTAGATTGCCTCCGAGATGGATTCTTAGAGCAGCTTGTAATGGAGTCGACCAAAGAAAAAGCAATTCTGGATTTAGTGTTGTCCATTGAACCAGATTTGATAAGAGAAGAGAACTCGAGGTAAAGGAACCGCTTGGAGGTAGTGATCATAATATGATTAGTTTTAATCTGCAATTTGAGAAGGAGAAGGTTAAATCGGAAGTGTCAGTGATGCAGTTGAACAAAGGGGACTATGAAGGCATGAGAGAGGAGCTGGCCAAGATAGATTGGAAAGGGATCCTAGCAGGAATTTCTGGGCATAATCCGGAAGATGCTGGATCATTTCATTCCAAAAATGAAGAAAGATTCTAAGGGGAGTAGGAGGCAACTGTGGCTGACAAGAGAAGTTAGGGATAGAATAAAACTAAAAGAAAAGATGTATAACACAGCAAAGAGTAGCCAGAAGACAGAGGATTGGGAAACTTTCATAGGACAAAAGAAGGAAACAAAACGGGCAATATGGGCTGAAAAGATGAAGTACGAAGGGAAGATGGCCAGGAATGTAAAGAAGGACAGTAAAAGCTTCTTTAGATATGTTAAGGGAAAAAGAATAGCAAAGTCAAATGTGGGTCCCTTGAAGGTAGACACGAGTGAAATTATTATGGGGAACAAGCAATTGGCAGAAGAGTTGAATAGGTACTTCGGATCTGTCTTCACTAAGGAAGACACAAACAATCTCCCAGATGTACTGGAGGACAGAGGATCTAAGGGGGTAGAGGAACTGAAAGATATTTTCAATAGTATTGGGTAGGCTAATGGGACTGAAGGATGATAAATCCCCTGGGCCTGATGGTCTGCATCCCAGGGTCCTCAGGGAGGTCGCTCTAGAAACAGTGGACGCATTGGTGATCATTTTCCAATGTTCAATAGATTCAGGATCAGTTCCTGTGGATTGGAGGATAGCGGATAGCTAATGTTATCCCCCTTTTCAAGAAAGGATTGGGAGACAAAATGGGGAATTACAGACCAGTTAGCCTGACCGTTGGTGGGAAAGATGCTGGAGTCAATTATTAAAGAGGTAATAATGGGGCATTTGGATAGCAGTAAAAGGATTAGTACGTCAGCGTGGATTTATGAAAGGAAAATCATGTTTGACTAATCCTCTGGAATTTTTTGAGGATGTGACAAGTAAAACGGATGAAGGGGAGCCAGTGGATGTAGTGTATATAGGCTTTCAGAAAGCCTTTGATAAGGTCCCGCACGGGAGACTGGTGACTAAAATTAGAGCACATGGTATTGGGGGTAGGGTGTTGACATGGATAGAAAATTGGTTGGCAGACAGGAAGCAAAGAGTAGGAGTGAATGGGTCCTTTTCAGAATGGCAGGCAGTGGCGAGTGGAGTGCCGCAAGGCTCGGTGTTGGGGCCGCAACTGTTTACCATATATATTAATGATTTGGAAGAGGGAATTAGGTGCAACACTACCAAGTTTGCGGAAGACACAAAGCTGGGTGGCAGTGTGAACTGTGAAGAGGATGTTAGAAAGTTGCAGGGTGACCTGGACAGGTTGAGTGAGCGGGCAGATGCGTGTCAGATGCAGTCTAATATAGATAAATGTGAGATTATCCACTTTGGTGGCAAAAACATGGGGGCAGATTATTATCTCAATGGGGATAGGTTAGGTAGGGGGGAGGTACAGCGAGACCTGGGTGTCCTTGTACACCAGTACCTGAAAGTTGGCGTGCAGGTACAGCAGGCAGTGAAGAAAGCTAATGGAATGTTGGCCTTCATAACAAGAGAATTTCAGTATAGGAATAGAGAGGTTCTTCTGCAGTTGTATAGGGCTCTGGTAAGACCACATCTGGAGTATTTTGTACAGTTTTGGTCTCCTAATTTGAGGAAGGACATCCTTGTGATTGAGGCAGTGTAGCATAGGTTCACGAGATTGATCCCTGGGATGGTGGGACTGTCATATGAGGAAAGATTGAAAAGACTAGGCTTGTATTCACTGGAGTTTAGAAGGATGAGGGGGTATCTTATAGAAACATATAAAATTATAAAAGGACTGGACAAGCTAGATGCAGGAAAATGTTCCCAATGTTGGGCGAGTCCAGAACCAAGGGCCACAGTCTTAGAATAAAGGGGAGGCCATTTAATACTGAGGTGAGAAAATACTTTTTCACCCAGAGAGTTGTGAATTTGTGGACTTCCCTGCCATAGAGGGCAGTGGAGGCCAAATCACTGGATGGATTGAAGAGAGAGTTAGATAGAGCTCTAAGGGCTAGTGGAATCAAGGGATATGGGGAGAAGGCAAACACAGGTTATTGATTTGGGCCGATCAGCCATGATCACAATGAATGGCGGTGCTGGATCGAAGGGCCGAATGGCCTCCTCCCGCACCTATTTTCTATGTTTCTATGTTTCTAAATAATGTTTCATATAATTAAGAACAATATTGTGACACAACTGTTACTGCTGTTGTCTCACAGCTCCAGAGACTCATGTTCATTCCTGATTCTGGGTGTTGTCTGCATGGATGTTGCATGTTAGTAAATTAATTGAGAATTATACATGACCCTTTATGTAAGCAAGTGACAAGAGAATCAAACTAGATTTTTATAGTTATGGAAGCGAATAAGTTGCAGAAAACATTGACAGGTTGTATTACTCTCGGGGACCACCATGCACCTATGAGCTGTATAACTTCTTCTATATCAGTAAGTCAATAGCTGAAATTTTTTGATGATCAAAGCTGAAAATAGCTTAATCGCAAAAATTATATTTTAAATCTTAAAACCTAGTCCAAAACTGGTGAGTAATCCACTTTTAGATAATAGATGAATCTTTATTAGACTTCACAGAACTAATTATAAGTTTCATTGCTGCACAGAAATTAGTCAATTGAAAAGTATTGTATTCAAAGGAAGATTGTCTTTAAAGGGCGGTCACGGTGGCGCAGTGGTAGAGTTGCTGCCTTACAGTGCTTGCAGCGCCAGAGACCTTGGTTCGATCCCAACTACGGGTGCTGTCTGTACGGAGTTTGTACATTCTCCCCGTGACCACATGGGTTTTCACCGTGCTCTTCGGTTTCCTCCCACACTCCAAAGATGTTCAGGTATGTAGGTTAATTGGCTAGGTGAATGTGTACATTGTCCCTAGTGTGTGTAGGATAGTGTTACTGTGCGGGGATCGCTGGTCGTTGTGGACTTTGTGGGCCAAAGGGCCTGTTTCCACACTGTATCTCTAAACTAAACTAAACTAAACTAATTGTGTAAGAAGGAACAGCAGATGCTTGTTTGAGCCAAAGATAGACACAAAAAGCTGGAGTAACTCAGCGGGACAGTCAGCATTTCTGGATAGAAGGAATGGGTGACGTTTCGGGTCGAGACCCTTCTTCAGAATTAAAGCGTGTTTCACTCTCCAAAGGGGAAATCAGGAAAGAGACAAATAGGCTTGATTAATGGAAATGTGACAGTGATTAATCCAGGAAGGGGATTTGGTTAGTTTTGCGGATAGAGCACCTTAGAGTCATGGTGCCTGAACTATTAGCTGGCATATGACCCATAGCCTTTTAAACTTTCCTTACCATACATCTGTCCAGACACTGCACAATGATGCTAAAACCTCACTTTGTCGTGCCTGGATTCTCTCCTGTCAAGGAACAAGCAATTTGATTTTTCTGAAGCATCATCTCTGCTTGTCTACAAGGCTTTTCTTTAAGGTAAGTTGCTATGGGGAGGGTTACACATACATAAGGTTATAAGTCATAGGAGTACAATTAGGCCTTTTGGCCCACTGCATCTACTGCACTATTCAATCATGGCTGATCAATCTTTCCCTTTCAATCCCATTCTACTACCTTCTCCCCGTAACCTTTGAATCCTTACTAATCAAGAACCTGTCAATCTCTGCTCTAAAAATACCCAATGACGTGGCCTCCACAGCCGTCCGTGGCAATGAATTCCACGGATTCACCACCCTCTGGCTAAAGAAATTCCTCCTCACTTTGTTTCTAAATGTACGTTCTTTTATTCTGAGGCCGTGCTCTCTGGACCTAGACTCCCATTAGTGGAAACATCCACACTATCCAGCCCCTTCATACTGGCTACTTTAGTCCAACATAATTACTTGGAATAAGAAGACGCATGGAATTATATATTTATTTATTTTCATATTACACATGCTCAACTTTAATTTTACTTCGGAGTCACGTGAGTGACTACGTGAAGAAGAGCTCGTCCAGCCGCACACGCGTCATATCGTCAGACGCATAGCGCAGCGACCGTGTGTGGAGGAGTAAAGCTCCTCCAAGCAGTGAGTAAGTAAAAGCCTGAAGGTAAGTGGTTTCACTTACGCTTTCAGGTCGCCTTCCTCGTTAGACTTGTAGTTGGAGTTCAACACAAGTTAGTATGGAAAGAGGGCATAGAAGGAAGAGACGTACCGCAGGTAAACCTCAAGAAGACCGCGGGTCTGAGGGTAGCGGGTGTCCGTTTGAGGAGTCGGTGGCAGCGAGGCCATCAACTCCAGATGCGGTAGAAAGTACCGTTACAGCGCCATTAGGGCGCAAGGCCGGGCAAAAGTCCGTGCGACCAGTAAACTCTGAGGAGTCAGACCCGGAGGTTAACCCTCCTCAGTCAGAAGTTATGGCTGCTCGGGTCGCTAGCCTAGAATTCCTCATGGGAAAGATGATATATCAAGACCCACTTCAGGAGGAATCCAGTCCGTGTTGGCCTACGGAGAGCCAGCGCAGGGAGTGCCTAGGATGGGTCGGGCACAGCGTTGGCCTACAAGAGAGCCAGCGCAGAAATGCCTGAACAAAGGCAGTATACGCGTTGGCCAACAGGAGTGCCAGCGACAACAATGTCTGAAGGAAGACAGTATAAGCGTTGGCCTACAGGAGAGCCGGCGCCAGCAGCATCTGAAATAGGGCTGCCTATGCGTGGGCCTACAGGAGAGCCCGCGCGGGGAGAACCTGGTAAAGAATTTACTATGCGTAGGCCTATGGAAGAGCCAGTGCTAGAAACACCTGAAACAGGGATGCCAGATCTCCCCCATCATGAGGAGGAACATCAAGATTCAGATGATGAATCATATGAGGACCAGAGCCCAATAACAGAGCCTAAAATAAAAGGGGTGGCACAAAAGTTTGCTGATCCCAGACTAACAGGGGAACCATTGGGAGATGAATTAGCAATGACTATAAATTACTTGCTCTCCCATCAGCTCCAGGAATTAACCATGGATGAAACTGTCAAAAAATATGAAACCCCGCAGAATTGTGCACTTCTAGCAGTCCCAGCGGTGAATAACGTATTATGGGGCTATTTGGGCATTGGAGTACGCGCACAAGAATTGAAATTACAATGGGTGTTGAAATTGCTGGGGTCAGGCATTACGGCTTTCACCAGAGGTTTGGATGAGGAGCATGTGTCTGCATCACAACAGGATGCCTTAGCACTCATGTGTAGAGCGCACTTTGAAATAAACTGTATTCGTAAAAGTGCTATAAGACCTAATATTCACCCTAAGTTTGCGGGGCTCTGTAAACCATCTAATATTCAATTGCCTAACCTGCTTTTTGGAGGGAATCTAGCCAAAAGGGTAAAAGACCTGAATGAAGAAGCAAAAACCGTGGGAATGATGAAACCACCGGTGCTTGGCAGATCAGCTCGAAGACAGTTTCCGTACCAACGGATGTCTAGGGCTGGAGAAGGAACAAGTCGGTCTTTCCCATATATGCGTTATTGACGTACTGCTCCTGGGACGCGTGGAGGTTACAATATTCCCACTAAGAGCAGGGGACAACATTTGCCATCGGCAAACCCCGAGGAAGGTGGGTCTGGTTCAGTAAGAGACATATTAATGGCCCTGTCCCACGGGCAGGCGGTTACTGGCGGTGAAGCGTGGCGTCACCGGAAGCGGGGACCGCGCGGCTACCGCGAGAGCGCCGCGCGGTATGCCGTGGGAGCGCCGCACGGGGGCCGAGTGATCTCCGTACGGCCGGTCCCACAAGCTTGCGGTAAGTTAAAAAAAATTAAACCTTACCGGCTGTTGCCGCGCATATGCCGAGTGATCACCGCATGGCCTGTCCCACGAGCGCAGCGTCGGGTGATGACGACATCGCGCAACGCGACGCGCTACGCGATGATGTCATTTTGGATCGTGGGGCTGTGGCGGTGCTAATGATGATCATGGCGCTGTGGCGGTGCTCGTGCTGCACTGGCAGCGGCTGTGGCGGTGCTAGTGGAGCTCACGGCGCTCACGGCGCACTGGCGGTGGCTGTGGCGGTGCTCGTGCCGCACTGGCGGCGGCTGTGCGGTAGGACAACATTTTTGAACGTTGTCGATTTTTTGTGAGTACCGTGCGGTGTGGGGACCAACACCGTACGGTCCCGGCGGTGTACGTGGGACCGACCCCGCCGTCTCTGGCGGTCCACGAGCGGTCCCAACTTCCTGCTTCACCGCCAGTAACCGCCAGTAACCGCATACCCATGAGACAGGCCTTTAAATGTTTTCACACTCACAAGTTGGAGGAAGATTACAATTCTTCCTAAAAGAATGGCAACAAATAACAACTGATGCGTTTATACTGTGCAATATTGTGGGATTTAGAATTAAATTTTATCCACATTTGGATCCTCCTACTCAGCATATTTCATGCCGGACGCGTATTTTCTCAAAAGAAGAGAATATGCAGATTCAGGCAGAACTTGAAATATTGTGTAAAAAAGGTGTAATAGAGAAGTCAGTTGACCAACACCATCAATTTGTGTCAAGTATTTTTCCTAGACCAAAAAAGGATGGTGGGTGTAGAATTATTCGAGATCTGACAAGTCTTAACCCTTTAGTACAGTATAAACATTTTAAGATGGAGATCATTCCCACGGTTAAGATGGAGACATTTGCCAATGCCATTCAGCTAGTTTCAAGAAAATGCTATATGACTAGCATAGATCTTCGAGATGCATATTACTCTGTGGCTGTGCATGGTAATGATCGGAGATACTTAAAATTTAGATGGATGAGTCAATTATGGCAATTTAAAGCATTGCCTAATGGTTTAACTTCAGCTCCAAGACTATTTACAAAATTAATAAAACCAATTTTAGCACTACTAAGAGCTCAGGGCCATTTGCCATGGCCTATTTGGATGATATTCTGATTGTGGGAGACACTTTGGCTACAACAGAAGCGTCAGTATCAAGAATTAAGCTCACTTTCGAGAGGCTGGGATTCATTATTCACCCAGTTAAATCCAAACTATTACCAAGCACAAAAATTGATTACTTGGGTTTTACCATTAATTCAGAACACATGGTAGTCACTTTGCCCAAAGATAAAAGGGTGCAGTTAATTGAAGGTTGTATTAGGCTCATTACACAGCACCAACCCTCAATTAGGCAGGTAGCAAGCTTGCTAGGCAAATTAATTGCTTTTTTTTCCAGCTGTACAGTTTGGACCACTGCATTATCAGCATTTGCTCCAAGAACAAGGTATTAATTACCTAGAGCTTTTAGGAACATTTTATGGGCTTAAAGCTTATTGTTCTAATATGAAAAATTTGCATGTTCAGGTACAGATTGACAATACTACAGCTGTAGCATATGTTATCATATGGGTGGTATCAAGTCAGAATCTTGTGATAGATTGGCAAATGTGATCTGGACCTGGTGTATTACTAGAAACATTTGGCTTCGGCAATCTACCTACCAGGTAGATTCAACATAGTTGCAGACACAAGGTCACGTAAATTCAATGACAATAGAGTGGATGTTGGATCGTGAAAAATTTAATAAAATTGTTGCACGGTTTGGGATGCCAGAGATTGACTTGTTTGCATCCAGACTTAACCACCAATTGCCTAAGTATGTGTCATGGGAACCTGATCCTGTGCAGTGAATGCTTTCTCGCTGCATTGGGGTAGTATGTTTCTGTATGCTTTTCCTCCATTTTGCCTCATTAATCAGTGTATACAGAAGATCAAACAGCACTCAGCTTCAGGGATTTTGGTGGTACCAGACTGGCCTACACTGGCCCTCTGGTGTTAAAAATGATCACAAGGCCCCTTATGATTATTCCTAAACAGGAAAACCTGGTTGTGCACCCTGTAACTGGTGATTCCATCCTTTCATGATCATATTGGTTTATTGATTTGCAGATTCTAAGGAGGCCATATCTCAGAAGAGGATTATCAGATCGTACTGTGGATGTTATGGTGGCAGCCTGGAGGAATAGTACCCAGAAGCATAGAAGAATAGTACCCAGTACCAGAGTTTCTGTCAACTCTTTATTTTGATTTACATTTAAGCTATAGTGCGATCAATACTGCAAGGAGTGCTCTTTCTGCATATCTATGCAGGGAATCAGAACAAAATCCTGTAGGATCACACCCTTGGGTCTGTAGGTTTATGAAGGGAATTTTTAATTCCAAGCCTCCTAGACCCAGGTGTACAGAAATCTGGAATGTAGAGATGTGCTGATGCTCCTTAGCCAATGGACGCCAATTTGAAGCTCTGTCATTGGCCAAAATTACCATGAAGTTAGTTATGCTCATGGCAGAGAGTGCAAACATTGCAGAAATTATGAATAGACAGGATGGAAAATGGCAGCAGATGCCATTACATTCTATGTCTATGATTTGCTTAAACAGAGTAGACCTGGATTCACAGGATATAAGTTGGTTTTTTCAGCATATCCTACGGATCCACGTCTATGTGTAGTAGCACATTTACGATGTTACATTGAAGCCACCAGAACCTTAAGAGGTGCAGATCAGCATTCTTTTTCAGCTATAAAAAAAATGCATAAGAAAGTGTCAGTACAGACTATTTCAAGATGGCTGAAGCAGGTGTTGCTTGATGCAGGTATTGATACTGACAAATTTAAATCTCATTCCACCAGGGCGGCATCAACATCGGCGGCCAAGGATTTGGACGTTCCAATAGACATTATCCTCGGGCCACAGATGGGCAAGTGAACGGATGTTTCACAAAGTATTACCATAAGGAGATTACAGATCCTGGGTTATTTGGTGGTGCTGTTTTGGATTCAGTATTAAGTCCCCCATTATGATAAAGGGGTTACTATTGTTGTGATAAATAAACCATTAACTGATTGCATCTATGTTGTGGTTATGCATTGTTGATTGCTTTACTCATTTAGAGTCAATCAATGCAGTGAGACGCCTGGATTTGAATCTACGGCGTGAAATCACAGAGCTTTGAAATCATCACGTAGTCACTCACATGACTCCGAAGTAAAATAGTAAGATTATACGAGAACTTACAGTTTGAAGTTTGATCTTTATTTTATGAGGAGTTACGATGAGGGACCACATGCCCTCCGCTCCCAACCCCTCATAAGGGACAAGCTGGTAGTTCTAGTCTTTACGTATCTTACTATCATACTTCAGTAATTATTATCTGTGATTTCACACCGCTTGCTTTGAAGATTGACGCGTGTGCGGCTGGACGGGCTCTTCTTCACTTAGTCCCACATCGTAACTCCTCATAAAATAAAGATCAAACTTCAAACTGGTAAGCTCGTTTAATCTTACTATTATTTTATGTGTGCTTACATTTTCTTTTTTTAATCTCACGAAACAGAGCAGAACAAAACAGAAACAAAGTTGTCCTCAATCTCTGCACTAGCTCTGTAGGGATGTTCCTAGATAGATTTGATGGATGGTGTTAATTGTTCGCAGACATCAGCTTTTCAAGTGAGAGATTGATTACATTGTTTTCAGAATCTTTTGTCTGCCATCTCTGAGAGCAAAGGTAAATTGCAGTCAAAGAAGAACAATTATCTTGCAAGCTCTGCTAGTTGCTCTTCAATGCTGGAAATGAAATACCTTTCTTTTAAGGAGGGATTATTCTTAATATTGTTTAAAAAATAACAGTTAATCAAGATTCCATTTATCTCTGCAAAAATCTTTAAAATACATTTGAACTTATCCTGCAATAATATTGAACCTAATCCTTAGGCACATACAATTATTACCATCAACAACCATGTCAATATAAACTTACGATGGTACATTATCCTCCATGGTACCAGTGCCTGATAGCTACCAGCGTACAAGGGAAGTGCAGATAAATGTCCTCTTCATCTCAGGTAACCTTGCATTCAAACATGCCACTAAACACTCGTTCCCTACACTGCCAGCGCAATGTGACAGAGCATACACTACAAATGTATTGCAGTTCCTCATCTAAACCGTGCAAACCCTATCAAAGAGATGAACAAGGACAGCAGATGCATGCCAATACTATCACCTACAATCTTCCCTCAATATGCACATTGCCCTGAATAAGAATTAACGCTGTTCCTTCTTTGTTAGTGGGTCAATATCCTAGATCTGCCAATCTTCACCAGAAGTTCTGCAATGGTTCAAGGGGACATCTCACGATATTTTCTCAATGTCATTGAGGATTGGCAATAAATGCTGAATTCTCCAGTGATGCCCATGTTCGCTTCCACTGTCTTAAATGTTGCCCATCCATAAATGGAGATGAAATTGAATCAGAACATCTGCATCGGTTCAGAGGGGTAATTCTGGAAGTGAGCAGAAGATTCACTCAATTCCTCTCTGCTCGAATTTCTATTCCCATTAAAACCAATTATTGGCAAAAAGCAATCACAGTTAAAGCAGAAAATCTGCCCACATCTGTCTCACTCAGCTCGAGAGTGAATCCCTTACACTTCTGTTAACCTAACAATTGCTTGAACAGCTTTATTTTAATCTTTAAGTTCTGTGTCTGTGAAGGTTAATTTTTATGGCTGCTCCCTTCACATCAAAGGAATGTTCTAATGCTTGAAAAGTGGAGTTATTCTGCAAACCATTTTGCTGACACATTTTACAGAAGAATAAAGAATTAGGAAAAAATCAGATTGATTTGGTTTAGATATTGCCCATTGCAATTGCATTTGTTTCTTGTCCAATGTTTTCTGCAGTGCTTTAATTTTTTTTTTTGCTATTTTGATCACAAATAAATATTTCAGTTATGCTAAACTGGAAAGTTACACTCTGCAAAGTTCAAAGTGAATGGAAAATGGTGCAAGTCTAATCAGTGTGTGGATTAAAATAAATAATTCACAACAGCTGCAAGTGCAGATAATAAGTGAGTGATTACAGCTTCTAGACTATGCCTTCAGCATGTCCCAGCATACATTGTGAGGCAGTTACCCAGTGGAGTGAAACTAGCCCCTGCAGTTTATACTTTTGCTTCCTGAGATGCTTACATCAATAGGGAAGAAACAGGTAGGCAAGGATGACTGCTGGGGAAAGGAGGAGGGGTGCGGGGTGGTGGAGGAGGGTGGGGTGGAGGAAAGGGGGTGGAGGAAAGGGGGGCTGGACATGTGGAGAAGGGGGGAGTGTGGAGAGGGTAGTGAAGGAGTGGTGGAGGGAGGGGAGAACGTGTGGAGGGTGAGAAGGCATGGAGGGTGGAGGCATGAATGGGGGAGGAGGTGGGGAGGGGAAGCAGGAAGAGGGTATGGGAGGAGTCGTGGGAAGGGCACAGCTGTGGAGGGGGAGCATTGAGGGGAATATGGGGGGAGTGTGGAAGAGAGGGTGGAGTGGAGAGGAGAGGGATCATGTCATTCAGGGAGTAGCTTACATATAGAGTCAATGAGATGTTGCAAAAATTCTTGGGGAAGTTGTATTGTGATGGATAATTTATAAAACACAAGCCTTTGCTTACATCAGCACATTCATTAGCTTCTTTGAATTGAGTCAGAGTCATAATGGACATAAAATAACCCTTCTGCCCACCACATCCATGCTGACATTCTTGTTCATCTACATTAATAACGTTTGCCTTCATTTTTCAATGTTTTGCCTGTTCAAATCTTTCTATCTTCTATACTCTTCTATCTATCTTCTATCTTCTATACTATTACTAAAACTCTCATCAAGTCATCTTCTGGTTTGCATTGTTTTAAATTTGCGCAAAAACGATCCCCCATAGCACTATGATTGTTCCACCACCTTACTCGCCATTCTCCTGTGCTGCAAGTCAAATAAGTTTTGTTCCGATCGGTGAAATAATACAAAAGTTCTAAAGGCTTAAAAATCGTAAAAAACGCCCCTTCCGGCTCCAGCTGTCAAACGGCGGCGAGAAGAATAAGAAACTGAAGGAGTGGAGTGTGTTGAGCAGCATGCGGAGAGTGAGCAGCTTGCGTGCAGAGAGCAGCATGCGGGCTGCTTCTGCGGGAACCAGCACGACGAGCCGGAAGCTGCTGAGTTGAACCGGAAGCCTCTGAGTGAAGCCAGAGTGGGACCGGGAGCTACTGCGTGAGGCCGAAAGCTGAAGGTGCGAGGTGAGCAGAGTGTGAGGTGGGTCTGCTGCGACCACCCCCCCTCCCCACACCCCCCTTCCCCTCCTCGCCCACCCCCTTCCCCCTCCCCCTCCACCCCCATCCCCCAACCCCCCTTCTCCCAACCCCCCTTCTCCCAACCCCCCTTCTCACACCCCCCCTTCTCCCACCCATAAAATATGCTGGGTGTATAGAACTAGCTGCTAGAGGAGGTAGTTGAGGCAGGTACTAGCAGAATATTTAAGAAATATTTAGAGAAGTACATGGATATGATAGGTTTAGAGGGATATGGCCCAACCACAGACAGGTGGGAATAGTGTTGGTGAGGCATGTTGGTTGGTGTGGGCAAGACGGCCTGTTTCTACACTGTATGACTACGACTATGAATCTATGACTTATATTCTATGCTCTGACCTATGAAGGCAAGCATATCTGACCTATTCTATGACCTATGAAGGTAAGCAAGGATGCCTTCATCAGCATCCTATTCAGCTGTGTTGCTACTTTCAGAGAGCTATGTACTTGAACCCCAAGGTTCCTCTGTTAATCAACATGCCTGTGCACCTTACCATTTACTCTAGAGGTTCTACCTCTATCTGATTTCCCAAAATACATCACCTCACACTTGGGCGGGATTAAAATACATCTGCCAGTGCTATGCCCAACATTCCATCTAATCAGGCCCCTGTTGCATGCTTAAACAAGCTTCCTCACTATCCACAATGCCACTAAATTCACACCACATGTAAATCTCATTCCATGATTTAATGAGCATAACCGATGGAGGGGCAACATCCGATTCAGATTCAGATTCAACTTTATTGTCATTGTGCAGTGTACAGTACAGAGACAACGAAAAGCAGTTAGCATCTCCCTAGAAGAGCGACATAAATATGAGCAATAAATAAATCTATTTACATGCATACAGTCATAGTATTTTTTTTCCTGGTGGGAGGAGTGTCCAGGGGGGGGGGGGGGTGGTGGGGGTGATGGGGGTGATTGGCAGTCACCGAGGTACAGTGTTGAGTAGTGTAACAGCCACAGGGAAAAAGCTGTTCCTGGATCTGCTGGTCCGGCAACGGAGAGACCTGTAGCGCCTCCCGGATGGTAGGAGGGTAAACAGTCTGTGGTTGGGGTGAGAGCAGTCCTTGGCGATGCTGAGCGCCCTTCGCAGACAACGCTTGCTTTGGACAGACTCAATGGAGGGGAGTGAGGAACCGGTGATGCGTTGGGCAATTTTCACCACCCTCTGCAATGCTTTCCGGTCGGAGACAGAGCAGTTGCCATACCATACTGTGATACAGTTGGTTAGGATGCTCTCGATGGTGCAGCGGTAGAAGTTCACCAGAATCTGAGGAGACAGATGGACCTTCTTTAGTCTCCTCAGGAAGAAGAGACGCTGGTGAGCCTTCTTGACCAGAGTTGAGGTATTGTGGGTCCAAGAGAGGTCATCGGAGATGTTGACCCCCAGGAACCTGAAGCTGGAAACACATTCCACCTCCGTCCCGTTAATGTGGATGGGGGTGTGCGTGCTGCCCCTAGACTTCCTGAAGTCTACAATGAGCTCCTTGGTCTTCTTGTAGTTAAGGGCCAGGTTGTTGTCAGCGCACCATGCTGCTAGGAGCTGGACCTCCTCCATATAGGCCGACATGTATCATCATGTCTGAATCCCAGCTGCCAGTAAAAGTCCAGCAGTGATGTGGGCTGACAGAAATGTCCTGCTTACTTTCTGCATGATATTTGGACTCCCTTTCCTGCTAGAGTACCTAAAATTCTTTTTTTTCCAGATAACAATCCATTACAGACAATCTCCACCAAGTTGCAGCTTTATTCTGGATGCACAATAACCATGGATGTTTCTTTTTCCATATAGCAAGATAATGTTATCTGAACGATGTAAAACTGCATCTGTTTGCAGTTATCAAAAGAACCGTCTGTAAAAAAAAAATGTAACAAAGCTTTCAACAAACTGACTCAACCCATGTTCCTGGGAAATAAGATAATAAAGTCACTCGAGATACATTTTGGTAATAATAACAACAGAAGAGACCAGATTTTAATCAGTTTACACTATTGAACAAGATACATTTTTGAATTTTAGCCCACGACAGAACTTTCTCTGCTAAGTCACAGTATTCCATAAAGCTCGATAAAATCAATATATTTGGTTATGGTCTTCACAGATTAAAATTCCACAGCGCAGTTGACGAGGGATGGAGAAGACAGAAAACTGAGCATAGTAAGTCTATGGGAGATTCAGCAAAATTCAGTTATTGTTGACTAACCTGAGATAATTATTGTATCATAACTGAAAAGGCAAGATTTTAACCTGTTTACTCTATTGAAGCTTTCCGTGCTCTCTCTATCTCTCTTCAATTCTGCTGTGGAATTTTAATCCATAAAGATCACAACCGAATTTACTGATTTTATCGAGCTTTATGGAATACCGTGACCTAGCAGAGAAAGTTCTGTTGTGGGCTAAAATTCAAAAAAGGTAGGTTATGCAATAGAGAAAACTGATTAAAATCTGGTATTTTCTGTTATTATTACCAGAATGTATCTCAACAGACTTTATCTCATTTCCCAGGAACATTGTTTGAATCAGTTTGTTGAAAGCTCTGTCACAATTTTTTACAAATGACCCTTTTATACACTGCAAACAATGTTGCTTTACATTTTTCAGATAAAAGTTGAATGTACTTTTCCAACCCTTAAGATGTGCTTACATGTTTTACAACCAATTAACTCCTTTTGTAATAACCTGTTGTCACCTTGATCAAAGCCACCAAAAGATTAATGCAGGTACATAATTCCTTGAAGGTGGAGTCACAGGTAGATAGGGTGGTCAAAAATACTTTTGGCACATTGATCTTCATCAGTCAAAATATTAAGTATAGAAGTTGGGAGGTCATGTTGCAGTTATATAAGATATTGGTGAGGCTGCATTTACATTATTGTGTTCGGTTCTGGGCACCATGTTATGGATAGATGTTGTCAAACTGGAAAAGGTACAGAGATGTTGTATGAAGATATCACCAAAGGACAAAGGACATTTATTGTCACGTACACCAATTGGTGCAGTGAAATTTGAGTTACCATGCAGCACAAATAAGATAAACACAACACTATAGAATTTAACATTAAACATAAAAACATCCCCCCACAGCGGAATCAACGTTTCCCACTGTGAGGGAAGGCACCAAAGTTCAGTCCTCTTCCTCTGTTCACCCGTGGTTGGGGCCTATTGAGGCCTCCGCAGTTGCCGCAACGATGGTCCGATGTTTCAGGCCCTCGAACGGAAGATTAATGCAGGTACATAATTCCTTGAAGGTGGTGTCGCACGTAGATAGGGTGGTCAAAATTACTTTTGGCACATTGACCTTCATCAGTCAAAATATTAAGTATAGAAGTTAGGAGGTCATGTTGCAGTTATACAAGATGTTGGTGGGGCTGCATGTACATTATTTTGTTCAGTTCTGGGCACCATGTTCTGGGCCCAGAGCCTCCGAATCGGCCGCTTCCTACCGGAGACCACGGCTTCCGAAGTCCACAGACCAAGCTGGGCGGAGATTCAACGCTGGCGACCTCGGCGAGAGATCCTAGGCTCCGCGATGTCAAAGTCAGCTCCGCCAGCAGCTGGAAAGTCAGAGCCGCCAGCGGCTGGAAGCTTCGCTGAGCACAGCTCCACGGTGATTCCCAGTAAGGCATCGCGATGGAATCCAGTGCTGCGCCGTTGCTGAAGCTGAAGCTCTGGCCAGTCTCTGGCAGGAAAGACCGCACCAATCCAGATGGCAGGCCGCGAGGAGGGGGCGAAGATGCAGCTCGGAGAATCGTCGCATCGTCGATCAGGAAGTGACTAAGAAAAACAGTTTACCCCTCCCCCCTCCCCCACATAAAAAAAGACTAAAAGACCTCCAAAAACAAACTTTTAAACAGACTAAAAATAACAAAAAGAATGAAAGGACAGACAGCTGCAGGCGAGGCAGCCACACTCGATGGCATCACCAGGACACGAGGGTCTGAGCTATAGGAGAGGTTGAGTAGGCTGGGACTCTATTTCTTAGCGCGCAGGAGGATGAGCGCTGATCTTATTGAAGTGTATAAAGTCATGAGAGGAATAGATTGGGTAGGTGCACAGAGTCTCTAGCCCAGAGTGGGTGAATCGATGACCAGATGACATAGATTTAAGGTGAAGGGGATAAGACTTAATAGGAATCTGAGGGGTAGTGTTTTTACTCAAAGGGTGGTGGGTGTATGGAATGAGCTGTCAGAGGAGATGGTTGAGGCAGGGACTATCGCAACATTTAAGAAACAGTTAGACAGATACATGGATAGGACAGGTTTGGAGGGATATGGGTCAAATGCAGGCAAGTGGGACTAGTGTAGCTGGGACATGTTGGCCGGTGTGGACAAGTTGGGTCAAAGGGCCTATTTCAGTGCTATATGACTGACTCTAAATCTTGAGATAGAGAGAATGGACAAATTAACTTAAATCCCCCCCCCCTCCCCCCTCCAAATGAAATTGTTTCAGTTTAAGCAATTGGACCATCCTGAACAAAAAATTATTTGGATGGAATAGAATCACTTTCACTGAATCTGATCTGTGCCCTGATTTAATCTGCTTCCTTTTTTCTTGGGGGGGGGGGTTTAATAATTTCGGAGCGAGGGATCACAAGAGATGACAACCTGCATTTCTCCCTTACCCCTACTCATCAGCTCCCATCCACAGACGGCCTGGTCATAGAATATCATTAAAATGGAACCTGCATTTTCCCTGCCTCAGCTATCTATAATGATGGAGCAATATTAGGCCATTCGGCCCATCAAATCTACTCCCCCCCCTATTCAATTATGGCTGATCAATCTTTCCCTCTCAACACCAGAGGTTTTGTTTCTCAACTTTCCCAAAGTACTGCATTTGCTTCCAGTCTCAAGTATTGATGCAACTCCACCTTAAAAGCATTGGTTTAATTTATTAGATGACTAGCTTCAGAATAAAACTTTTCTCACAAAATCAGGCCTTTATTACAAGAGATTTTGGAATTTAGAAAGGGGAAAGTTTTGTTACAACAGTACAGGGTATTGGTTAGGCCACACCCAGAGCACTGTGCACATTTTTGGTCCTTTCATTTAAAGAAAGAATGTAATGGCATTGGAGGCATTTCAAATGAAATTCATTGGGTCAATTCCTGTGATGAGATGGTTGACCTATCACTAGGAGCTGAGGAACTTAGATTTATATTCTTTGGAGTTTAGAAGAATGGGGTTGTATGTATTAAAATATGTCACATCCACAAGGACGTGAGATGGTAAAATTTTAGATATTTTGATGTTTCTACAAGTGACAGAACTTCAAATAAGGGTTCATGGTTACAAGATAAGGAGGCATCACTTAGTACTGAATTGCATTGTTACTTCTCGCAGAGCATGGTGAATCTATAAAATTATCTATCCCGGAGGATCGTGGAGGTCCGATCATTGAGGATACTTGAAGAAAATATTAATAATTTCTTTGAAAGATCCAGGAATTGAGATTATGGGGAACTGATACTGAAGAGGAGATGAGGAAAGGGGCAGATCATCGTTGATCTCACTGAATGGCAGAGGAAGCTAGAGGCACTCAATTGTCTACTCTTGCCCCTATTTTTTGTTCAATTTAAAGTCTAATTGAAGAGACTTGCAAAAACAGGTCAAATTTGTTTTCATTTGTAGGTTTCTGAGTTAAAAATCAATAAACTAAATGTCCTTATATGGCCTATAACCACCTCCTTAATGTACAAGGTGCAATATAACCAGTGGATAAAATTATACTATTATTTTCCTTGGGTGCAATGACTTCATTCCGAAATGCAATTTCTCCTCACTGCTGATATAAGATAAGATACAACTTATCTTCTTCATTCAAGGTCGCCAGTTCCACTTCATTAATTCTTACACAGTAGCGCACGGTACCATATATTGCCTCTTCTTTGCAGGATAAGATAAGTTGCTTATCTACACTTTTAGCCAGGTTTTTACATTCTGGTATGAAAAGCAAAAGCACCAAATTGTGTTCTTTGCAAAAACATTTAAAACTCTTTACTAACTTGTCCTAATATAGTTAATATATACAACAGGTGAATTTAATATGGGGAACAAGGGAATGGCAGACGAGTTGAACAGGTACATTGGATCTGTCTTCACTATGGAAGACACAAACAATCTCGCTGATGTACTAGTGGCCAGAGGATCTGGGGTGACAGAGGAACTGAAGGAAATTCACATAAGGGAGGAAATGGTGTTGGGTAGACTGATGGGACTGAAGGCTGATAAATCCCCAGGGCCTGATGGTCTGCATCCCAGGGTACTTAAGGAAGTGGCTATAGAAATCGTGGATGCATTGGTGATCATTTTCTGGTATTGATTAGATTCGGGATCAGTTCCTGTGGATTGGAGGGTAGCTAATGTTATCCCACTTTTTAAGAAAGGCGGGAGAGAGAAAACGGGGAATTATAGACCAGTTAGCCTGACATCGGAAGTGGGGAAGATGCTGGAGTCAATTATAAAAGATGAAATAGTGACACATTTTGATAGCTGTAACAGGATCGGTCTGAGTCAGCATGGATATACAAAGGGGGAATCATGCTTGACTAATCTTCTGGAATTTTTTTGAGGATGTAACTAGGAAAATGGACAAGGGAGAGCCAGTGGATGTAGTGTACCTGGACTTTCAGAAAGCATTTGATAAGGTACCACATAGGAGATTAGTGGGCAAGATTAGAGCACATGGTATTGGGGGTAGGGTACTGACATGGATAGAGAAGTGGTTGGCAGACAGGAAACAAAGAGTAGGGATTAACGGGCCCCTTTCAGAATGGCAGGCAGTGACTAGTAGGGTACCGCAAGGCTCGGTGCTGGGACCATAGCTATTTACAATATACATCAATGATTTAGATGAAGGGATTCAAAGCAATATTAGCAAATTTGCAGATGACACAAAGCTGGGTGGCAGTGTGAACTGTGAGGAGTATACTATGAGGATGCAGGGTGACTTGGGCAGGTTGGGTGAGTGGGCAGATGCATGGCAGATGCAGTATAATGTGGATAAATGTGAGGTTATCCACTTTGGTATCAAAAACAGGAACAATGGTGTCAAGTTGGGAAAAGTGGAAGTACAAAGAGATTTGGGGGTCCTTGTTCATCAGTCACTGAAAGTAAGCATGCAGGTACAGCAGGCAGTGAAGAAAGCCAATGGCATGTTGGCCTTCATAACAAGAGGAGTTGAATATTTTAGCAAAGAGGTCCTTCTGCAGTTGTACAGAGCACTAGTGAGACCACACCTGGAGTATTGTGTGCAGTTTTGGTCTCATAATTTGAGGAAGGACATTCTTGCTATTGAGGGAGTGCAGCATATGTTCACAAGGTTAATTTCCGGGATGGCGGGACTGTCATATGTTGATAGAATGGAGCGGCTGAGCTTGTATACTCAGGAATTTAGAAGGATGAGAGTGGATCTTATTGAAATCTTATATATTGTTAAGGGATTGGACAAACTAGAGGCAGAAAACATGTTCCCGATGTTGGGGGAGTCCAGAACCAGGGGCCACAGTTTAAGAATAAAGGGTAGGCCATTTAGAATGGAGAGGAGGAAAAACCTTTTCACCCAGAAAGTTGTGAATCTGTGGAATTCTCTGCCTCAGAAGGCAGTAGAGGCCAATTCTCTGGATGCTTTCAAGACAGAGTTAGATAGAGCTCTTAAAGATAGTGGAGTCGGGGGATATGGGGAGAAGGCAGGAACAGGGTACTGAATGTGGATGATCCGCCATGATCACAGTGAATGGTGGTGTTAGCTCAAAGGACCAAATGGCCTACCTCTGCATCTATTGTCTATTGTCTATAATATATAATATATAGACAATACGAGACTAAGTAGGACCCGTTGGGTCCCATGTTCACACGGGAAGGCTGGTCCCCAATGCAATATTCCACCTCTCCACAAGTTCCAATATTGGTGGCCAGTGGGTGGGGGGGGGGGGGGGATGGGGGGGCTTTCTGGAGCACTAGTATGGGTGTTGTGGGCTGAAGGGACTTGTTTTGAGAGGGCTAGTATGGACATTGTGGCCCAAATGGATTTTTGGGGTGGCAGCTCAGTCACTCAAGCCTGATGTGCTGGCAGCTCAATCACGGCTGGTGGGCTAGCAGTTGCCTCATGGCTATTGCTTGAAATTCCATTTCAAGCAGGGTGCAAGGCCACCAAATTCAAATGCAGTTTCCTACCATTTCCAGCAGGGTGCAAGGCCACCAAATTCAAGTGCAGTTTCTGACCACTTCAAGCAGGGTGCAAGGCCACCGAATTCAAGTGCAGTTTCATACCATTTCAAGCAGGGTGCAAGGCCACCGAATTCAAGTGCAGTTTCATACCACTTCAAGCAGGGTGCAAGGCCATCAAATTCAGGTGCACTTTCCTACCACCGCTAGCAGGGTGCAAGGCCACTGAATTCAAGTGCAGTTTCCTACCACTTCAAGCCGGGTGCAAGGCCACCATATTCAAGTGCAGTTTCCAACCACTTCAAGCAGGGTGCAAGGCCACCGAATTCAAGTGCAGTTTCATACCACTTCAAGCAGGGTGCAAGGCCATCAAATTCAAGTGCAGTTTCATGCTACCAAGCAGGGTGCAAGGCCATCAAATTCAAGTGCAGTTTCATACCACTTTAAGCAGGGTGCAAGGCCACCAAATGCAAGTGTAGTTTCATGCCATTTCAAGCAGGGTGCAAGGCCACCAAATTCAAATGCAGTTTCATACCATTTCATGCAGGGTGCAAGGCCACCACATTCAAATGCAGTTTCATACCATTTCAAGCTGGGTGAAACCACCATAAAACCACCATAAAACCACCATAAAACCACCATAAAACACCACATAAACACCACATAAACACCACACTCACAGTTCAGTAGACATTCAGTGTGTTAAGTTGATTCACAGCTCAGACAGTCGTGACCTCTCCCTCCCCCATCTTGCAGAGACTGAGCCACACCCACACTTCTGGGTTTTATAATCCCTCCCCAATCCCACCAGAAGGGGCGTGGCCTTCATTGCATGATTGACAGGAGAGAGATTCTCAACATTTTTAAAACACTAATAACACTTTTACTTTTCATTGATGGGAAGAATCCTCTGCACCTGATGAGCGGAGGGGAACTTAGTAAGATGGCCAAAAATCACAGCCGTAAGTGGTAGCATTTTATCTAAAATCAATATACAGTGCAAACAGGAAGTTGTCAAGTTTAGACTTTTAATCGTGCTTTAGTTCAAACCTCAACCACCACCAACCATTTGCTGTGCTTTAGTTCCAACCTCAACCACCACCAACCATTTGCTGTGCTTTAGTTCAAACCTCAACCACCACCAACCATTGGCTGTGCTTTAGTTCAAACCTCAACCACCACTTTTCATTTTCCAACCACATTAAGGGCACTCAAGGTCAGTAAAACCACACTCACAATTTAGTGGACATGTGTTCTGTGTTATTCACAGCTCAGACTGAGAGATGTGACCCTCTTGCTTCCCCCATCTTGCAGAGACTGACTGAGGCACTCAACACTTCCGGGTTTTATAGTCCCTCCTGAAGGTGCATGGCCTTCAGGAGAGAGAATCTCAACATTTTTTCAACCCTAATAACTCTTTTATTTTTCATCGATGGGAAAAATCCTCTTGTCCTGCGCAGCGGAGGGGGACGCTGAGTAAGATGGCCAAAAATCACAGCCGTAAGTGGCAGTATTTTTTCTAAAATCAACATACAGAACAGGAAGTGGTCAAGATCAGACTTTTAGTAATATAGATAATATAGACAATATAATAATTATATTGCCTAATATAGGCTACTCCAAAAGACCTTGAAAACCACTCCATAAATTTCACATTAATGAGATCTGGGTATTGGGGATGGAGTTTCTCGGGCTGGTCAGCGAGTGAATAAAGAATGAAACATCAACCACCCAAAATGTAGTAGTCACTCCATTTCTATATGTGGTGGGAAATAAATATACCTGACATTTATTCCATCCACTAGATCATCATTGTCTTTCAAATGTTTATTTTATGTCTTCTGTTTGTACAAAGAAATTATTATTTTTCCTTTCTTTTCCAATAGCTATTTGTTTTTTTTCTAAGGGTATTGGAGAGAGAATTATGTGTTTGATATTGCAGTCAGCCATTTCTGTGGGGTGAGGGCAGAATTGATCATCTGATGAAGGGCTGCTCTCTCTAGGCTCTTTCTGCTGGTATACTGATGGATTTTCCTGCTGGCTGTTATTTTCTACGCTGGCAGAATGCCTGAAATGTGAAGCAGATCATAGAACAATGCAGCATTGGAAAAAATGCCTCTGCAGTTCCTCAGACTGAATTATTAATCTCTGTGGCATGTCTATCCGAAACTAAACTTTGAAAAGTAGAACTCTATTTTTTTTTTTTTAAAGACAAGAAAGTTTATTCTTTGTTTTTTGCTTTAGTTGTGTATAGTAGAATGGCAATGCATTGCAATTAATAGGAAAAATTGGGTAAATGCGTGGTTTACAAACATTGCCATTAATCTGGCAGGTCAGATCACCGACTTCATAAGACCTATTCTAACTTAATTTCATTGGAGTTCTTTCAGCAAACCTGTCTCTCAGTCACGTGTATGACTGGACATACTTGTGTTTATAGATGGCAGCAGTATCCGTCACCAGTGTCAATTCACCTGTCCAGCCAATCTCCGGTCGGAGAAGGAGCGGCAGCTATGAACAGCAAGCCCATTGATATGCTGGAGCATCCATGTTGGCTAATTGAGTAGCTAATCAAAACAATGCAAGATGGAGCTGGCAAGGAGGCCGAGAAGGTTTACGAGGATGTTACCAGAACTTGAGGGCATCAGCTATAAAGAGAGGATGAGCAGGCGAGGACTTTATTCCTTGGAATGCAGGAGGATGAGGGGTGATCTTATAGAAGTGTTAAAGTTAATGAGAGGAATGCACAGAGTATTTTACCCAGAGTAGGGTAAATCAAGCACCAGAGGACTTAGATTTAAGGTGAAAATTTAATAGGAAGCTGAGGACTAACTTTTTTTTACACAAAGTGTGGTAGGTGTATGGAACGAGCTGCCAGAGGAGGTTGTTGAAGCAGGTACAATCACAATGGCATGATATTTGACTCCGCGTTGAAATTTGACAAACAAGTCAATGCCGTGGTAAAAGCTAACTTCTTCCCGCTTCGGACAATAGCTAAAATAAAACGTTTCCTCCAATTTGACGACCTCGAAAAGATCATCCACTCATTTATCTCCGCCCGCCTTGATCACTGCAACTCCCTTTACACTGGCATCAGCCAATCATCCCTGTCCAGCCTGCAATTGGTCCAAAACGCCGCAGCAAGACTCCTGAAGGGTACCCGAAAAAGGGACCACATCACCCTGATTCTGGCCTCTCTCCACTGGCTCCCAGTGCGGTTCCGAATCAATTTCAAGCTCCTTCTTTATGTATACAAAGCCCTTAACGAGCTTGCCCCCACCTACATCAAAAATCTGCTCCAGGTCCCTCAGATCGGCCGACTTGGGATTACTGACCATCCCGCGGTCTAGGCATAAGCTAAATGGCGACCGCGCTTTTGCGCTTACAGCACCTAGACTATGGAACAGCATCCCTCTTCCGATCAGAACTGCCCCCTCCATCAACTCTTAAGTCTAGACTTAAAACTTATTTCTACTCTCAAGCCTTTCTTGAGCTCCTCTGAGGGACCACTGTATGTATGTATTTATGTATGTATTGTTGATCTATGTACCACTGTTTGTAGCAAGTTAGTACCTGCACTAATGTAAAGCACTTTGGTCAACGAGAGTTGTTTTTAAATGTGCTAAAGAAATAAAATTGACTTGACTTGACAATGTTTAAAAAACATTTGGACAGGTTCATGAATAGGAGAGGTTTAGAGGTATATGTGCCAAACACAATCAGATGGGACTAGTGTAGATGGGGCATGTTGGTCCGCATGGGCAAGTTGTGCTGAAGGGCCACTTTCATTGCTGTATGGCTCCATGACTATTCTTTCTTCTTCATTTTTAAGCAAAACATTATTCCCACTGAGATACAAATTATTCCAAATTCGAGACACAAGAAATTTCAGATGTTGGTTTACCAAACAAAAACACCCAAAGTGCAGGAATAACTCAGGTCAGGCAGCATCTCTCGAGGGCATGGATAGGTGATGTCTCAGATCTTTTTGGACAAGGTGGTGACAGTCCTTAGAAAGAGCATCTTTTGAGTAACTGAGCAATCATAAACATGACATAATAAAATAATATAATATTAAATTAAATGAGAAATTGAATAATATTTACGAGATGTGTTTCTGTTAAAATAAGATTGAATTGCAACGGCAGTGGTGAAACAGAGCAGCTCCAATGTAATTTCTTTGAAAATGCATTGGCTTCTAAATAAAGCTGCATCGCCTTTTGAAGTGCAGCTCCACCTCAGTGCTGAAAGAAACATTCTGTACCTTTCAGTTTCACTGCTTGAAATGTGCATCACAAAATAAACAACCTTCCAGAACATTTCTTTTCTGTCATGCACATTTATGGGGAATCACTCATCAAGGTCAAAACTGATACCAGCACCTCCCTTTCTTTTTTTTACTGTAAACAATTTCAAAGTTGCTTTGAAACAAGATTGTTTTAAAGTTACTCCCAGGCTTATCGTGTTCTACTTCACCAGAACAATCCTATCAGGTTTGAGGCACCACATAAGTTAAGTGCATGGAACTCCAGACCTAAAGAGTTGACACAAAAAAAAACCTATGCTGGTTGAATTCACTGGGTCTGGCAGCAGTTAGGGAGGTAAATGGGCAGTCCACATTTCGGGTCAAACCCGAAGGGTAAAGGCAATATTTCAGATGTCCTGGGGCAGAAGGCCTCATCTTGAGAACAGATGTGGCAGAGACGGTGGAACTGTGATTGGGATAGAGTCAAAGATTCATACAGTGTGGAAACAGGCCTTTCGGCTCAACTTGTCCACTGACAAACATCTCCTATCTGTAAGTCCCACCTGCCTGCATTTGGCCCTAATCCCTCTAAACTAGTCCTATCCATGTACCTCTCTAAATGTTTTTTAAACATTGCGATAGTAAAAAATATACACAAGAATATCAAAATTTATCTCCAGACCTATTAGACGATGCAATTAATATGAAGGTGGAATCAACTAATTTAATATCATACTTGTATAATATCATCCTAAATATAGAAATACCATCATCTGATAGAATTAGAAGAGATTGGGAACAAGAACTAGCTATAAAAATCTTGAAAGAGAGTTCGGATAAACACTTGCTATATGTGCACAAATGCTCCATTAATGTAAGACACATTCTAATCCAATTTAAAACTTTACATAGACTACTACTCAAAAACTAAAATAAGTAAATTTTATCCAAATGTCTCTTCCATCTGTGATAAATGTCTATCCCAAGAAGCAACATTCTTTTGTTTTTTGTATAAAAATCCAAAAATTTTGGAATGAAATCTTTGAAATTTTTATGAAATTATTTAAAATAAAACCGAAACCGAACGCAGAACTGATTATTTTCAGAACAATGGAAGCCAGCTTCGAGCTGACTTCGTTCCAAAAGAGCTTCCTTAATTATGGCTTAATAATGGCAAAAAAACGTATACTTAAATTCTGGAAAAACGCTCCCACACCAACGATAAAAATGTGGATTTCTAATATGTTCGAACTGTTACACCTGGAAGACATGAGATTCCTCTTAGCAGGTGTAAAGAGGAGTCATAACACACTGTGTCTTTACTACTGCTTATTCATGATGCACATACTTTACTGCCCTAGCTGTTCGTGGTCTGTCACCGGAACCAGAGAGAGAGAGCCCTAGGTGGGAAGGTTGTAATTATACTAGTGATGTGGGGAGTGGTTAGTAGTGGTGAGGTCACTATGTTAAAGGTACATGCACATGTCATCTACAGCAGGCAAATCAGACCATTTCCAAAATATTTGGTCTCCATTTATCGACTTATTACAAGCATAGGGTGCAACATAACGTTGAAAATAAATGGTTTCAGGACCTGGTGAGGGTTGTGTAAAGATACGAAGTAGGTACATCCCTTTTATCTTATCTTATCTTACTTTCTTCTGTTCTCTATTTTTTTCTTTCTATTTCTTTGGTTCTCTAACTCTTTCTTGATTTTTATGTTCCTACGGGTTTCTCTGGACCACTCTTTCACTCACTCACTATCTTTGCTAACTCTTTCTATTTTCCTTCTTTTTAAAGTTTAAAATAAGAAGTGGTACAAGAAATGTATTATGTTATTTTTGCTTGATATCACTGCAATGTACAATACTTCTAATAAATAAAAATATTTTAAAAAAACACTGCGTTAGTACCTGCCTTCATGAACCTCCTCCGGCTGCTCGTTCCATGCACACACCACTCTTTGGGATGGCGCCCTTATAGGTGACAGGGTGGGAGGAGGATATTGTCTCGGTAGCTGTAGGAGATAGTGGGCCTAATAAATATGAATGGATAGTTTGTCTCTAGAGATGATGACATAAAGATCACAAAAGGGGAGAGAGGCATTGGGAATGGTTCAAAGGAATTAAGGGAAAGGAGGAAGTTAGTAATGAAGTTGATGACATTGAGGAGTTCTGCATGGGTTCAGGACGCAGCATCAATACACTCATCGATGTCGAGGAGAAAGCGTTGCAGAATGTGCCAGAGTGGGTTTGGAACAAAGACTGCTCCACGTACCCAGCAAAAAGGCAGGCATAGCTTGGGCCCATGCAGTGCTGACAGTTAGAACATAAAAGATGTAAGATGACAAAATGACGAGTGCAGTCTATTGATAGAAGATAAGAAATGACTGTAAAACAAATATGGGTATGATCATAATCTGACAAAAGTTAAACCTTGGTTTGGTGTCAAGAAAGAGTAATCACCTGGAGCAAACAACATACTGAAAGCTTGAAGATAGACAGAATGTGCTGGAGTAAATCAGTGGATCAGGTAGCATCTCTGGAGAAAAAGGATGGGTGACGTTGCGGGTCAGAACCCTTCTTCAGAAGGTAGAGGGGAGGGAACTGGAGGTAAGAAATGGCAAGAACAAATCAGGGCTGGCAACAGATGACCAAGCTCTTGAAAGCTCTCTTTGTGCAGTATCTGAGGAAGAATCCATAACAATTCAGCCACAACTTGGATGCCATTATAGAAATACTGTAGCTTTTCCTTTTGAGACCACAAAGTTAATATCTGGTAACTGGTATTCCTAGTCTGTATTATTTTGTATCTTAATATCTACAAGTAATGGAATTGTCGCAAAATTACAATTTGGTCCTTATATTATAGTATTAAGATAAAAAAATAACATTATTACATTGTTAGAAAGTGGATGCATGAATATAATCAATCACAGTGATACCATATATTATGAAAGGAATGTAAGTCATTTCACAGTCAACGTTTTGTCCAATAATTGAATAATTAGCCTATTGTTTCCATGTTTTAAAACAAATAAATACTGCAATATACCAAAATCCACAACATGAGGTCAAGATGGCTATATCTCCATGAGATATTGACAAATTAAATTCCTGCCACCATCCCGTGCACAGATTGAAGCCATCAGCCAAACATCTTGAATGATGGATCAAGAAACATTGGCAGAATTGTTTAGTGTGGAAATGTCACTATACTGAGAGCAGTGATCCAAGAAGCTTTGATAAAAGTCAGGAATGGGATTACTGGAGTTGCAAAATGGAACAAAACAAAAACAAAAAAATGCCATGAATAGAACATTTATCAGCTTTGTGTATTCCTGTAAATGAGTTAAATTATCTTGCAGCATTCTGGACTTTCTTGAGGTACGTAACAAGTGTTAGGAAAGGGAACAGTATTCAATTCAATTCAAGCACTTTATTCATCCCCAAGGGGCAATTTAAGGGCACATTACAGTAGCTTTTTAAAAAAAAGAAAGGGACACAAACAACGTAACGAAAAGACAAACATTCAAAGCTACTCTCTGCACCGACCGGTCGACCGCACGAGCAGTGACCCGGCAAGGATTGGGTTGTCAGCAGCGATACAATAATAAAGAACACACAAAATGTAACACAAACATCCACCACAGCATTCATCACTGTGGTGGAAGGCACAAAAATTTGGCCAGTCCTCCTCCATTTCCCCCCGTGGACAGGACCAGAGTCCAAGTCAGTCCAGGAGCAGCTCTTCCTCACCGGAGACCGCGGCTTTAGATTGTTGTAGGCCGCTGGCCGGCGGTCAAGATTTAAAGTCCCCGCCGCAGCCAGAAGCACCGTAGACTGCAGGGCCAGCGGTCGAAGCTCCCCTCCAGGGGTGATGGTAAGTCCATGCCGGCCCCGCGGTAGAAGTTGGCCGCGGGCCGGCAGTGATGGCTTCTTCTTCCCCCGGGTCCCCCACGAGGGTTCCCGGGCTGTAGACGCCGCACCAGCTGGAGCTCTGCAGACCGCGGCTTCAGGCTGCGACTTCAGGCTGCCGGCTGCCCCGGGCCAGCGAAACGGAGCGCTCCCCTCCAGCGAGCCCCAGCGAGGGTTCACCCGCTCCACGCCGAGAGTCCACGCTGCGCCCGCCGCTGAAGCACTGGGCACGTCTCCGGGAAAGGCCGCGCCGGGCACGTCTCCGGGAAAGGCCGCGCCGATCCTTGATGTTAGGCCACGGGGTAGGCGACCTGGAAAAAGTCACCTCTCCATGGAGGAGGCGACCGAAGCAGTTTCCCCCTTACTCCCCCACACCACCCCCCACACAAGACACCCAAAGAAACATTAAATACACACTTTAAAACATACTAAAAAATTTATAAAAATTGAAAAAACTGACGCACTGCTGACATGGCTGCTGCCTGAACAGCGCCCCCCCGGAGTATATTTTCTGTGATCAAAAATATGTATATTTTGATATTTTTTCAATAGTTCTGATAACAAGAATTCATTTAGAGATCGTCATATCTTGAATTCACTATAAATATTGCAGGAATAAAACCATTATTCTGAAATCCAAAAGGCACTTCAGAGGGAAACTATTATCTGCTCAGTCAGTTTCCTCTGCACTCTATTAGGCAGGTCACTAATGCCCTCTTTAATATGACCTAAGTTCTGACAACTCTCCTACACAGTTAAGTGTTAAAGGATCATTCATTTTTCAGTCTGCTTGGATTCCCCAGGCTTTCTGTGGCAAATACTTGTAAACAAGTGTAATCTGCACCCCAAATGTAAACCTCTATAATGTTTCTGTTCCATTGAAGTGCAGCTCATTTGTGAAGACGGGAACAGTCTTTGTGAAATATTAACGTGCTGGGAGCAATGATGATGATTTTATACTATCATACTATTTTACATTTCAGCATGTAACCAAGCATTCAGCATGCTAACTTCTTCAATGTGTTATGACACCTTATTTTATGACCAACAAGTAAACTTGGATGTTAGGCAGCCAGCAACATCAGAGACACACACCACTCTGGCCACACATTCATTTCACCCCTGCCATGGAGAAGAAGGTACAGGAGCCTGAAAACCATAATGTTCAGGTTGAGCCATATTTACATATTTCATTGTGCTGCTGCAAGTAAGAATTTCTATCTGGGACATATGACAATAAAACACTCTTGACTCTCTTAGTTTAGTTTACTGCATTGTGTGCCCAGGTACAATGAAGGGCTTTTTTTGTTGCATGCTATCTAGTCAGCAGAACTATGATTTCCCTCTTAGCAAGATCCTCACTGCAAACCATCAGCATTTCCATAGAAGGTAGACACAAAATGCTGGAGTAACGCAGCGGGACAGGCAGCATCTCTGGATCTCTGGAGAGAAGGAATGTGTGACGTTTCGGGTTGAGACCCCTCTTCAGACTGATGTCAGGGGAGTAGGCGGGACAGTGATAGAATGTAGTCAGAGGCAGTAAGACAGGAGACATAATTTCCATAGAACATGGAACAGTACAAATAGAAACAAATGCTGGAGTAACTCAGACGAAGGGTCTCGACCCGAAACATCATCCATTCCTTCTATCCAGAGATGCTACCTGTCCCGCAGAGTTACTCCAGCATTTTGTGTATCTTCGGTTTAAACCAGCACCTGTAGTTCGTTCCTACACATGGAACAATACAGCACAGGAATAGGCCCTTCAGCACACAATGTCTGTGCCGAACATGATACCAAATTAAACTAATCTCCTCTGTCTGCATGTGAACCAAATTCCTCTATTCTCTGCATATCCATGTGCCTAAAAAAGCTTCTTTTATTGTCATATGTCCCAAAATGGAGCAATAAAATTCTTGCTTGCAGCAGCCATATCTGCTTCCAAAAAATTCCTGTAAGATTCAAAATTATAGCAATTCATCTACTTCAATAGTTTCTTTCACTAATTCTGTTCAGCTTAGCAGTCAGTAGGCCCCTCTCCTCAAATCTATACCTAACCTCTCTCCCCTGTGCAAACAAAGGGTGCACATCTTTGTATTTTCTCGCCAATGTATTAAACTGTAAACTGGCAAGTGTTTTGCAATTTACTTCCTTTGCCCACTTCCCTCTCCAGCAAGGCCTGCAGCATTGTCAAGGCAAGTCACACCCTGGCCACTTCCTCTTCTTCTCTCTCCCATCAGGCAAAAGGTATAGAAGTGTGAAAACACACACCTCCAGATTCAGGGTTTCTTCACAACTGTTATCAGGAAACAGAATCATCCAACCACAACCAGAGAGCAGTCCTGAACTATTATCTACCTATTAGTGACCCTTGATCGGACTTTTCTGGCTTTCCTTGCACTAAACGTTATTCCCTTATCATGTATCTATACACTGTGAATGGCTCGATTGTAATCATGTATTATCTTTCTGCTGACTGGATAGCCCCGCAACAAAAGCTTTTCACTGTACCTCGGTAGACGAGACAATAAACTAAACTGTAACTGTAATTTCTGTTCCACTCCCGTTATTTTCCGAGTTATCTATCAGTCAGAAACTTATTTTATTTCAGCAGTCCACTGCAGTACAAAAATCAGTGCCAAGCCTGGATTGCTGCCAAGGCACATGACACAAAGGCTCGCAGATTTGTCACTCCCAGCAGTGCGGTGAAAGGGCAGCTTCATCGGCAGATGGGAGGTCACCAATTCAATTCAATTCAATTCAATTCCTTTATTGTCATCTTGCAAGCAACAGTTGTACAGTGCAAAATGAAAAGACGTTTCCCAGGGAATACCGGAGCATCGCACATGAAGTTTAAAACATTTCACACATAATAACACTAAAAACAAAAACAATCCAGTCCCTGATGGAACAGTATAAAGTTAAAATAGATAAAAACAACGTTAAAATACAGTAAGACCAATCATAAACATGTCCGGGGTGGCTGATTTGAGTGGCCAGTGCCAGTTATTGAAGTGGCCAGTGCCAATTATTATAGTGTCCGTGCCAAGCTGCAGAATCAGGTGACTGTGAGTACAGAGTGGCTGTTTAGCAGCCTCACAGCATATGGCAGGAAGCTGTTTAGCAGTCTTGTAGTCTGGGCTTTGATGCTGCGATATCTCTTGCCTGATGGCAGGAGATCCAGGTGTATGTGGAGGGGGTGCAGTTTGTCCTTAGCAATTCTCTGAGCTTTTTTCCGACAGCGGCTCAGAATCAAATACACAGGACAAGATGTTAAGAAGTCCCTTGTGCCAATAGGTGGGGAGCATTTCACGACATTCGTTGATTGTTGAGAGTGGTAGACGCTCAACATCGGAGGGGTAACCTTCAGGACAGTTGGGCACAGGACACATCATCAGTAGTGTACCCTTGCATCACTGGGTGTTTTGGCCTTTTAACACTATACACCCTCCACAAGGGTGGCCCGCTGCAGGATGATCAACCCTCAGCGCATGTCCCGTGTCAAACCGTCCCAAAGATTCACCCCGACATACTTGGGGCCCAGCATGGGTCTTTCCGCTTGAGCCAAATCCACCGGCTGCTTCTTTCAGCCGCCTCTGAGAGTGATCTTATGGTCTTCCGCAGAGCCTGACCGTGGATTCCAAGCTCCTTCAGCAGTCTGATGGTAGATGACGCAACAAATCCTCTGCATCCCACTTCAACTGGATAGACCTTGGTGTTCCAGCCACTCTGCGTTGCCTCTGCTGCAAGCTCTGCGTAGCGCAGCTTCTTACGCTCATAGGCCTCCTTAACAGAGTTCTCCCATGGAACTGTGAGCTCTATGATGTAAGCAGTCTTCTGTGAAGGGGACCAGAACACCAAGTCTGGCCTGAGGTTGGTGGAAGCAATTTCAGGTGGAAAAATTAGTTGTCGGCCGATGTCCGCCAGCATCCTCCAGTCACGGGCCCTGCATTGGCTTCCTTCTTCTGATCTGGTGGAAGGAAGTTTAGAAGTTTTCTGTCCTTCTCGGACAAAGGTTGTTACCCTTAGGGGAGGGGGGTTGCTTGCTCTCGGAGGCAAGGAGTTGATCGCACACCGCCTGTTCTCAAGGGCTGATACCAGGCTTTTTAGTACCTGATTATGCCGCCACGTGTATCTCCCTTGCGTGAGGCTGGTCTTGCAGCCTACCATGATGTGTTTGAGGGTCGCTGGAGTTGGGCAGATGGCACAGGTTGGATCCTCGCCGTACCACTGATGGAGGTTCTTTGGTGATGGAAGCACGTCATATGTCGCTCTGATGATGAAGCTGATCTTGCTTGCTTCCATTTCCCATAGTTCTTTCCAGCTGATCTTCCTCCGCTCCACACCTTCCCAATGCATCCATTGCCCCTGCTTGGCAAGAGAGACCGCCTTTGCACTTCTTGCGGCCTCCTCCTGTCGCCGCACCTCCTCAACCACCAACGTCCTCCGCTCTGATGTTGTGGCCTTTCGCCAAGTTGGTTTACTTGTCATAAGGCCAAAGCCTCCTCTTCCCTGCTGGACTTGCCCCACTATGTCTTTGTGCCTCAGGGCTGATGAAGCTTGCTGTACTGCATCAGATGGTGTCCACTTCCGGCCAGTTGCTAGGGGCGGCGCAACAGCACTGATGATCTTGTCTCTAGAGTCCCTCAGTGTCATCTGCAGTCTTACTTTAGAACACTTATATTCCTCTGTTAGACTAGTGAGAGGTAGTTCCAGGACCCCTTTGCCATAGAGGCCGATGTTAGTTAGACATCGTGGGACACCGAGCCATTTCTTCACGTATGAAGTTATGGTTCGCTCCATCTTCTCCACAGTTGTTATTGGGGCTTCATAAACGGTCAGTGGCCACATTGTCCGAGGAAGGAGTCCAAACTGTAGGCACCAGAGCTTCAGTTTCCCAGGCAGTAGGGTCTGATTGATGTTCTCCAGTCCATTGACAATTTCTTGCCTTAGTTGTTGCACCTGCTCTTTGTCCTTGAGACTTGCGTTATACCATCTTCCCAGGCTTTTAACTGGCTGCTCAGACACTGTTGGTATTGGGTCGTCACCGATACAGAACCTTGTGTCTCTCAGCACCCCCTTGACTATGGAGATGCTTCGAGATTTACTTGGTTTGATTTTCATTCGGGCCCACTTGATGTTCTCCTGCAGCTTTCCAAGTAGCCGCTTGGTGCATGCTGCAGTAGTGGTTACTGTTGTCATGTCGTCCATGTATGCCCAGATGGGTGGCAGACGGAGCCCAGCCCTGGTTCGTTCACCGCCCACCACCCATTTTGAGGCCCTGATGATGACTTCCATGGCCATTGTAAAGGCCAAGGGTGAGACTGTGCAGCCTGCCATGATGCCTACTTCCAAGCGCTGCCATGTTGTACTGAGGTCAGCTGTTGTGAAGCACAGCTGAAGGTCTTGGTAATATTTCTTGACCAGTGTGGTGATGAGCTCTGGTACATGGAAAAAGGCAAAAGATTCCCAAAGGAGTTCATGGGGAACTGAACCAAATGCATTGGCCAGATCGAGGAAGATCACATGTAGGTCTCTCTTGTCCTTCTTAGCTGCATGGATCTGGTGCCAGATCATGCTTGTATGCTCCAAGCAGCCCGAAAATCCTGGAATTCCTGCTTTCTGTACAGATGTATCAATGTACTTGTTTGTTACCAGATAGGTGGACAGCCTTTGTGATACAATGCTAAAAAAGATTTTTCCCTTGACGTTGAGGAGACATATTGGCCGGAATTGGCTGATGTCTGACGAATCCTTTTCTTTAGGTATTAGCACGCCGCCGGCCCTTCGCCACGCCGCAGGAACAGTTCTTGTACCGAGGGTAGGGAGACGCCAATGATCTTCTCTGCTCCCCTCACTACCCTCTGCAGAGCCTTCCTGTCCGAGCAGTTGCAGGTGGAGTACCACGTATTTAAACAGTACGTGAGTACAGACTCCACCGTACCTCTGTAGAAAGTCCTGAGGATGTTGGTGGGGAGTGAGGCCTGTTTTAGTTTCCTCAGGAAGTGCAGTCGCTGATGGGCCCTTTTGACGGTCCCAGTGGTGTTTCTGGACCAGGTGAGGCTGTCTGTAATTTGCACCCCGAGGAACTTTATGCTCTCCACTCTCTCCACTGTGGCGTCACTGATGTTAAGGGTTGCATGCTTTGGCTGCGCCCTCCTGAAGTCGACAACCATCTCCTTTGTTTTGTCAACGTTTAATTCTAGATTATTTTTGCTGCACCATTCCACTAGTTGGTTTACTTCCTCCCTGTACATTGATTCATCATCTCCACTGATGACTCCCACCATTGTTGTGTCATCCGCGAATTTTTTGATCTTATTGTCCCTGAATCTGGCAGCACAGTCATGTGTGAGCAATGTGAACAACAGCGGGCTGAGCACACAGCCTAGAGGGGAGCCGGTGCTCAGCGTGATCGAGCCTGAAGGGTTCTTGCCCACACGGACTGACTGCGGTCTCTCTGTCAGAAAGTCCAAGATCCAGTGACACAGGGTGGTGTTGAGGCCCAGCAGGGTTAGTTTCTCCACAAGTCTCTGTGGGATGATGGTGTTGAACGCTGAGCTGAAGTCAATGTACAGGATTCTGGCGTATGTGTTCCTTTTTTCCAGATGCGTGAGCACTGTGTGCAGCGTGGTAGAGATGGCATCCTCACCAGCTCAGCACTCAGGGAGCAGCTCGGCCCGTTTTGCTCCTTCCATTCTGAAGAGAGTGTAATTCCAGTAATGTCTCTCGGTCAGCAGGTTGGATGCTCCTGCAGTTTACGGGACACAGATTCCAATTTTCCATAAACAGTGCCAGGTGCCATCTGTTAAAAAACAACTGTACTTTTTTGGATTTTATGTCTCCTCTTTTTTAATAACCTGTTGTTTCACTTCAAAGTATTTCACTTGGAATTCATTGAAATGTAACTAAAACAGCCTGTTTGCTTTAGCATTCAGCCATGAAATGTTGGTGCTCAATCTCCCCTGTGAAACAATATATAGAACATAGAAAAGTACAGCACAGGAACAGGCCCTTCGGCCCACAATATTTGTGCCGAACATAACGCCAAGATAAACTAATCTCATCTGCCTGCAAATAATCCATATCCATTCCCTGCATATCCATGTGTTTATCTAAAAACCTCTTCAATGCCACTTTCGTATCTGCTGCCAACACCACCCTGACAGCGCCTTCCAGGCACCTATCACCCTCTGTATTGAAAAACTCGAAAGAACAGAAAAGTACAGCATGGAAACAGGCCCTTCGGCCCACCATATCTGTGCTGAACATGATGTCAAACAGTAATAATCTTACCTACCTTCACATGATCCATCGCCCTCCATTCCCTGCATACCCATGTGCCTACCGAAAAGCCTTTTAAATGCAACTATTGTATCTGCCTCCACCATCCTAACTAAAGAAGCTAAACTTCCCCAAAGATACTCCACAGGTGGTGCCATTTTGTTTCATACTCAGATTTCAGGAACAAATAAGTACTACCAAGAATATGAGCAATGTCATGTTGAATTTATGTACTTTTTTCACATAATGTAATATGGAATATTGAACAACAGACACCTCTCAAAACAATTGAGGAATAAATGGAATGAGAGCAATGCAAAGTAACAACTAAATGATTAATAGACTGGATGAATTGACATCAACAAAACACTAGAATACAAAGCAATGGAAATCATAATCCAAACATAATTTGTTCTTTTGATAAGTCCATTTTATGTTAGAGACATAAGATAGACTTTAGAATAAAAACTAGTGGTAGTACAGTTATGAATTAAAGACAAGCTCCAAATTGTATCATTCTGAGTAGAAGAAGATACTAAAGGTGAACACGGTAGACCTAAACAAAAAGCATCATAGAGCCCAATTCTGCAACCTAATAATTTAAGGTCATGTTAATTGTTTTTGTATCAAAAGGACATATAATCTATACATAATCTGAACATATGTTTGGTTTAAGTGCTGAAAATGTCCATCTTAAATTCCAAGTAATTTTGGGATACTGGCCAAATATAGCTGTGTGAGACCTATTAACTACTGCTTTAACAAGATAAGGAACAGGTGCAGGCTTGTCATATTATATGCATTATGCAGGAGCTACATGCCATTTTATTTTAATGAAAATGTTTAGTAATACGTGCTGGCAAACTCATCTGTTCACATCACGAAACAAAACTAGTGTTCATTTGTTTGAGGTAGTCTAAATCTCACTCAAACATGAACAGCAATGTATGACAGAAGAAGAATAAAACAGATTTACACCTTGTTCTTAAACTACAGCATAAAGTTTTAGCCAATATCCAACAAGATTGGAATATATCAATATTATTGCCAACATTTCAAAGCAAACAACTGCAAAAGGTTAATTATCACTATTGGATTATACATCAAGGTCCACTCTGTTTTTGGGACAGTTTTGTGATCATTCTATCCGTTTAATAAATTAGAATTGGTTCAGTGAAACACTGCAAACACGGTGCTCTTCGACACAAGAAACAATTTCCCATATGGACAGATTACTTGTCCATTTGATACAAAACCAATTAACAAGTTATAAAACATGACTTCATTCATCACCACAGATTTGGACATATTTATTGTTTGAGCTATTGATCATGGTAAATTAATGTGAACAGAAAGAAAACAAGACGGCCTTTTATGACTTAAAGTTAGTAAATAAAAGCTCCATTGATTTTATGTCTTAAACCTAATAAGGACAAGAGTTGTTAAAAAATTTAGGAAAAGATTTCTGACATTGAAATGCCATGCAAGCAGCTGAAATTGAAAATTGGTGAGACAAACATATTGGAGATTATTGGGAAGAACATAATGTGCAGATTTCAAAAAGAACTGAATCATTTTGGATAGTTTAAAAGTTATGGTTGATGACCAAACATTTAGAAACAAAGGTCAGCTTTGTAGCCTGATGGTCAGGTGTTTGGTCAAGCTGCCTCACACTAACAGAACAATGACAAGCCCAGTGTTGAGCCTGCATCTTGTGGTGGGTCAATTAAACAGATCATAGCGGGTGTGATAAGACAAATTAAAGATCTTAAAACAATTGCACCATCATTCATATCCAGTACCAGTGAGTGCCTGATCGCTGCCACATGTAAATGTGTTTGTTGAACAGCAATCTCAAGGATACCACATAGCTGAATGTCTTAATTTAGCTGTGGTCATCTGGGCATAACCTCATCTGGTACTGCATCAACACTGTAAAGCACATGCTTATCAATGTGCAAGGATACTGGGGTACAGGACACAATCAAGACTAGAATATCATTCTTCATATGCAATAGATACATAAGTCCCTTCATAGACCTGCTGAAGAAATGAATATGAAAAAAAAACACTTTAATAGGAAAAATCACTTTGCTTAATATCAGTGCAAATTACATGAGCTTTTCTCACCTGACAACTGGTCAAATCTTTCAACAGGGCTGTTGGTTTTATTGCAAAATAAGTAAAGCAAAATTAAAAAAAGGAAACACCAGACTGCCACTTATATCCAACCAGTGGAGGGCACTTTTAAAGTTTTGGGTGAGACTCAGCAATCTAATTTTACAACGTCAATTATCCACAGATTTCATTGGTTTCACAGTGCTATCAGATTTTAAAGGCTTGTTTGCTTAGCAGGAATCGTAGAATAATTGTCATAGAGTCATACAGCATAATACATCTTTTTCTGCTCATCTTAAACCTATGTCCTCTGGTTCTTGATTTCCTTACCCTGGATAAAGAACATTGAGCATTCACCATATTAATTCCCCTCGTAATTTTGTACATCTTTATAAGATCACACTTAGCCTCCTATGCTCCAAGGAATGAAGTGCTACACCAATTGCCCAATCTCTCCCTATACTGTACCTCAGGCCCTCGAGTCCTGGTAATATCCTCATAAATCTTCTCTACATTCTCTCCAGCTTAATGACATTCTTCCTATATTAGGATGACCAAAACTCCAAATGCAGCCACACCAATGTCTTGTACAACTGTAAAAGAACATCCCAACTTTTATACTCAATACCCTGACCGATTAAGACCAATGCACCAAAAGCTTTCTCGACCACTCTATCTACCTGTGATGATACATTCAGGGAACCGTACATGTGTACTCCTAAATCCCTCTGCTCTACAACACCCACCCGGATCCAACCATTCACTGGGACGGTCCTGCCCTGGTTTGACTTCCCAAATGCCACACCTCATACTTATCTGCATTGAAGTTCATTAGCCATTTGTCAGCACACTTGCCCAGCTGACGTTTTGATAACCCTCTTTACTGTCCACAATACCATCTACTTTAGCCTTGCCTTGCAGATACATATCTAAAGAGGGCCTGCTTTCACTTTGTTAGGGTAATTGTAACAGCTCAGTTATTTGTGACGGCATAGAGCTTTTTTGCCTTCCTTGTGTGAAGCAACACAATTGGCACACTAAGCACAACATTGAATCCATCTGCTTCAAGGATGCTTTTCAGCCAGTGTTTGCGCAACAGCCAGAAGCAAGAGTGAGGTCTGCAAGATTATATCGATGGAATGGATTATAATGGTGTTATCTCATCCTATACATTCCCACCAAAATCCCTGACCCAAGCAGATTGCTAAATGATCTATCGTGTCCACGAGTCATCGAATTGGGAAAGGCAATCACCTTTGTAACTGGAACGTGAACTCTCTGTTCCCAGAGCAATCTCTCAAGGTGAAAAAGTTAAACATTAGAAGAGATATCTGATTTATTTCAGACAAGACAGACTATAAGATCATAAGTGGTAATCTTTTTAACATTAATATTGCTCTAATTTGCATGTTTAATTCCACCTTGTAATAAATGTATAAGTGGCATCAAATGGAATATGTAGCCAAATTTTCCAGTTTCACAGATAGAGAATAACCTGTCACTAATACATGTTGTTTATATCTAAAATTTACTTTAGCACATTATATCTGAGATATCCTTAGAATGCCAAATTTCTAAGGAAGCAAACTTGAATCTTATTTGAAGTCAATTTTTACAGCAAACAGTACAAATTAACAAAAACGATCCCAATCATAACAAATTTGCTTTCAGTGATCACATCAAAGAATGCAAGAAAAGGAATAATGAGAAGAATTATTTTTTATATGTGCCTGCTTCGAGCATTCATTTATATAAAATGACACTCTCCAATATATATTAATGGTGAACTCAAATATGATTATAATTATCTTATGCTGTCCTATTTCACTTTTTAAATTGATGAATGGATTCACCATTCATAGTTTCCCCAATTTTATTAAAATAATGTAAGCCAATGAAACAGTTACTATGACCGTAGCTCAACAGAGGAATGAACTATTAATTTAAAGAAAAGACAAAGAAGATATTTGGGTCTTATCAATCCAATAAACCATATCCAATTTAATCAAACACAAATCAACATTCCCATGGTTGAATTTACACATGAAAGAAACAATGTACCAGAGCAATCACCTGAAAAGTATTAGAGAAAAATATACTCTGTTAAATTAGGCCTATGAAATTTCCTAATAGTCATCCAATTACAACTAAAGAGGATCTTGTACAGTAATTTATAAATATTGCTTCAGGATGATTTAATATTGCATCTCTAAGAATACTTTAAAATCAGCAGTGTGGGAAAAGACTGCCTCTACACTGAAGATAAACGTACCTACTTACGAGGTGTCATAGTTTATTAAAAAAATTGTCACTGAAGTTAAGATGAATATGAACAGTGCTCATTCCTGTGAGAAATGAATTTAAAGCAGATTCACCACACAGCGAGACAGATACATTCATTGATTTGAAGCAGGAACAAGTAGCTTGGGAAAGTGAGCTGTGGAATGAATGCTTTGCTTCATTAAAAGAGCATGATGTGAAGTCTCAATAAGGACCCTTCAAGGATTGATGCTTGAAGTGAAAGGGGCACTGACAGCTGTCAGTTTGCAATAAGTTCAGTTCTTGTTGTTCTTTCCGATTACTGCTGTTATGTGCAAAAACAATGTAGATGAGACCAATAATCTTGAGCAGGTTTGAAGAAAATGGTAGAAAGAAGATAAGTGAACATTCATGTAGCACAACAGGAGATTCAATTTACATTTCAATTCCACAGGGATATTATTCTCAATATGCTACTTGTAGGGCAAATAAAACTCTCAAACATAATCTTTACATCTGTATTATGATTCCAGTATTGCAATGAAATAGGTTATCTTCTCAATCTCAATACTATGCATTAAAACAGACATAAGTGTACGATTGTTTGCATCTTGATGAAATTCTATACCCCAGAAAGTGATGCATATGCTGAAGGTGCAATTTATATCTTCATGCTGATATGAGATTTTATTTATGCCTAATTCACCTCAGAACTATGATTAGATTTAAATCTCTGTGGCTTGTTAAAAGCATAGTGAAATTAAGATGTATGATAATTATAAATCTGGTTATTAGCACAACGGCGTCCATGTGCAAATGCCATTCATTTGTACACTTACTTTTTTATTTTTTTTAATTTTTAATAATATTTTATTTATTAGAAGTAGTGTACATTGCAATGATATCAGCCAAAAATAACATAATACATTTCCTGTACCACTTCTAATTTTAAACTTTAATAAGAAGCAAAATAGAAAGAGTTAGATAAGATAGTGAGTGCGTGAAAGAGTGGTCCAGAGAAACCCGTAGGAACGTAAACCACGAGAAACAGTTAAAAAGAAAACCAAAGAAAATGAAAGAGAAAAATAGAGAACAGAAGATATAAGAAAGTAAAATAAGATAAGATAAAAGGGATGTACCTACTTCGTATCTTTACACACCCCTCACCAGATCCTGAAACCATTAATTTTCAAAGTTATGTTGCACCCTATGCTTGTAATAAGTCGATAAATGGAGACCAAATCTTTTGGAAATGGTCTGATTTGCCTGCTAAGAGGAATCTCATGTCTTCCAGGTGTAACAGTTCGGACATCTTTGAAATCCACATTTTTATCGTTGGTGTGGGAGCGTTTTTCCAGAATTTAAGTACAAGTTTTTTTGGCATTATTAAGCCGTAATTAAGGAAGCTCTTTTGGAACGAAGTCAGCTCAAAGCTGCCTTCCATTGTTCCGAAAATAATCAATTCTGCGTTTACATTTCTTTTTCAATTTCCAACATTCTATACGTGGACCAACAAATTATCTTCCCTTTGCTCAAAAAAGAATTGAGCAGCTGGAAAATGTAACCTGCCCCTCATTCACATAGATGCACAGAGTCTCTTGCCCAGAGAAGGTGAATCGAGGACCAGAGGACATAGGTTTAAGGTGGAGGGGAAAAGATTTAATAAGAATCTTAGGGGTAACATTTTCACACAATGGGTGGTGGGTGTATGGAACAAGCTTCCAGAGGAGGTAGTTGAGGCTGGGACTATCCCAATATTTAAGAAACAGTTAGACAGGTACATGGATAGGACAGGTTTTGAGAGATATGGAACAAATGCGGGCAGGTGGGACTAGTGTAGCTGGGACATGTTGGCCGGTGTGGGCAAGTTAGGCCAAAGGGCCTGTTTCCACACTGTATCACTCTGTGACTCTATGACTCTATGATTAGAACAAAGAACTAAGATAGATCACAGGACCAGGCTCTTCACTCCACAATGTCTGGGCCAAACATGATGTCAAGTTAAACCAATCTCCTCTGCCTGCACATGATCCATATCCCTCCATTCACTGCATCTTCATGTGCTTATCTAAAAGCCTCTTAAATGCCACTATCAGGTCTGCCTCTATCACCACTTTAGGCAGCATGTTCCAGGCACCCAGCACCCTCTCTCCACTTGCTCTGGACATTTCCTTTAAACTTTGGCCCTCTCATCTTAAAGCTATGCTCTCTAATCTTTGACATTTCCTCCCTGGGAGAAAGGTTCTGACCATCTACCTATGCCTCTCTTGATTTTATATACATCTATCAGGTCTTCCCTCAGCCTCTGACATTCCCGGGAAAACATGCAAGTATGAGATTGAAACATGAATCTGCACCAGTAAAACCATAGAATACAACAGTACAGCACAGGAAAAGGCCCTTTAGACCACAACATCTGTACCTGTGCACTTCTATCAGGTCACCCTCAGTCTCTGATACACCAGAGAAAACAATCCAAGTGTATCCAGCCTCTCCTTTTAGCTAATACGCTCTAATCCAGACCAATTTGAATTATTGATTTTGATGTGTTATTTTCCCAAAAAAACATTGGCATGCAACAAGATTATTAATAAAATTGCACAAATAAAGAAGTGCTAATAGTGGGTTTTACGTTATTTTTCTTTAAAAGGCAATCTATTTAATTAGTAAGTTAAACTGGAAGGAAAGAGTAAAAGGCAAACATCTTTTTGTGTTACATCTCACCACACTTTCTCTAATATAGACAGCTGAAGTATAATTAATTAAGCTGCAGAAGAGACAGATAGAGAGACTTAGACAGAGGCACACAGTTTGTAGCTAAATGTTCACATAAAATGTGCTTGTGGTTCATCATTCATCTAGTGCTGTATAAAACCAGGTGAGAATTAAATATATATTATTTATTAATTTGACAGTATTTACAGAACCAGTCACCTGTAAATAAGAGTATGATTTAGTTTGTACAATTTAGCAGTAATGCAATCATATAGAATGATACTTTTTTTTGGGGGGGGGGGGGGGCATTTGAAAAGAGAATGCAATCAGATTCACCATGATATCCAGAAATAAACAGGTTAAATTGATATGTGCAGAGTAGCATGTACAGCTATATGGATTTTGTCTCTTGTGTTTTACTTTTTTCCCCTCTAAATGTGTTGATTTGATGCTGACCGATTAGATGCTGATATGAACGATTGTCACAAGAAGTTGTTTATCTTAGGGGCAATACAATGGCTCAGCTGGTAGAGGTGCTGCCTCACAGCACCAGAGACCCGGGTTCATTGAATCCAATTAATTCCTTTTAAATGCCTTGCAAAGAACATTCCAAAACAAAATAAGCAACAGATATGCTGGAACCATATTTTTATCCACATGTCATATGTTTTCTGATGTTAACTGGTTAAGTAGAAACAGAATTAAAGGCATTCTTTATATCAACTGCTTAAATGACATTCATTGATGTTAATTCATTGAATTAGCATCAGGAAATGTCTGGAGGTGCAAATTTCCATGTGTAGCACTGAAAGAGTAATCTGCACAAACTTGTCTTAAAATCATGCCTGAAGAATGAAACATGCACATTGCCGTGGGTGGCAACAATATATAACATTTTCCTTTTGTAATAGGAAAAATAACAATCCAAATTGTGTGAAGGGATAATTAAGGAAGTTAAGATAGTGCAGCTAAATAATTCTCTCCTGTGACAGCAAATCGTGCTCTTCCCTTTCTAGATGATTTAATATTTTGGAATGTTTTCACTGATGTTTTGTTTCATTGCAACTTATTAAGACAAATCCCCATATAGCAAATTTTACAGAAGATTCAGCATAATGTTTTTTTTTTAGAATTAAGATATGAATCATGCAGCCCATGCTGCCCGTCATTGTGCTCCTCTGCAGAAGTTGCCCAGTTCATAAGTTCTAGGAGCAGAATTAGGCTATTCGGCCCATCAAGTGTACTCTGCCATTCAATCATGGCTGATCTATCTTTCCCTCTCAATCCCATTCTCCTGCCTTCTCCCCATTATCCCTGACACCCGTACTAATCAAGAATCTGTCGATCTCCGCCTTACAAATACCTATTGACTTGGACTCCACAGCCGGCTGTAGAAATGAATTCCACAGATTCACCATCCTCTGACTGAAGAAATTCCTCCTCATCTCTTTTCTAAAGGTACATCTTTTTCTTCTGAGGCTGTGGCCTCTGGTCCTGGGCTCTCCCACTAGTCACCAGTCTCTCACCAATGTCTTGTACAACTGTAACATAACATTTCAACTTAATACACAATATTTTAGTTTAGTTTAGAGATACAGTGCGGAAACAGGCCTTTCGGCTTACCGAGGCCGTACCAACCAGCGATCCCCGCACATTAACACAATCCTAAACACACTAGGGTAAATTTTACAATTATACCAAGCCAATTAATCTACAAACCTGTACATCTTAGGAGTGTGGGAGGGAACCAAATATCTCGCAGAAAACCCACGCAGTCATGGGGAGAACGTACAAACTCTGTACAGACAGCGCCCATAGTCGGGATCGAACCGGGGTCTCTGGCACTGATCACACTGTAAGACAGAAACTCTACCATTGTGTCACCATGCTGCCCCTCTTTTATCACCCCTCTTTCTCCTCCCTCTGTCTATATCCTTCCCTCTCACTTTACATTTCACTCCTCTCCTTATCTGACACCCCTTTGTCTCGTTTTCACCTCTAGCCTTTGCCACTTACTCCACCCATCTGCCAATCACCGCCCCCTCCCTCACCTGTATCCACCTATCACTTGCCAGGCTTTGCCCAACCCACACCTCCCTTTTCCAGCTTTCTGCCCCCTACTCCATCAGTCTGAAGAAGTGTCCTGACCCAAAATATCATCTGCCCATTCTCTCCACAGATGCTCCCTGACCCATTGAGTTTCTTCAGCACTTTGTTTCTTACTCATGATTCCAGCATCTGCAATTTTGGTGTATCCTGTTTAACTCTGTGTATTCTGACCAATACAGGGTCTTGTTTGAAGAACATCCCTACTCAAATCCCTCACCCCTTCTTTGTCTGTAGTCCATTTCTATATTCTTCCATGATATCGATGCCCCTCTAATCCTCATGCAACCCCTCATTCATTACTTCCATCATTGTCAGCAGTGCCAAAACTTGCAGTTGCCTTAACTCTTTAGGACTCAGCATAAAATTAAGCTTTAGTCATATGCACAATATTTTTTCTGTGCCTCTTAAGTGACCGCTCATAGGCTATTTCTGCCATGTAATTGCTGTAGCTTGTATTGCGATTGTTAAAGGTAAAAGTATGTATTGCATTGTTACCCATTCCTTCTCTCTAGAGTGTGTGTGAATATGTGTAGGAAGGAACTGTAGATGTTGGTTTACACTGAAGATAGACACAAAATGCTGGAGTAGTGACTCAGCGGGACAAGCAGCATCTCGGGATAGGTATGCGTGATATTTCAGGTCGAGAACCTTCTTCTTCTGAAGAAAAAGGGTAAAATATCACCGATTTCTTCTATCCAGCGATGCAGCCCGTCCCGCTGAGTTAATCCAGCATTACTCCACTCCACTGCAAAACCTCCTCAATGTATGTCTACTTTGAAGAAGTTCTCCTCCTCTCTCCGAAGACAGTTTAGCATCCTCCTCTCTCACTGCCCCTCCCCCTCTGTGACCACATCTTAACTTTCTCCCTCCTTCCCCTCCCCAGCTCTCCCACAAGCCTACTGTCTCCGCCTCTTCCTTTATTTTTCCCACCCCCCCGACATCGGCCTGAAGAAGGGTCTCGACCCGAAACGTCGTATATTCCTTCTCTCCATAGATGCTGCCTCACCCGCTGAGTTTCTCCAGCATGTTTGTCTACCAGCATTATGTGTCTGTCTTTTATACTCAATACTCTGACTGATGAAGGCCAATGTGCCGAAAGCCTCTTGACCACTCTATCTACACTCCAAGATCTCTCTGGTCTACAATACACCCCAGGGCCCTACCATATCACTACAAAGGTGATATTCTTATGCCAACTATTTTCTCTTTTCCAGTTTTTTCCTCCTTACCACAATCAGTCTAAAGAAGAGTCCCTACACAATATCTCATCTATCCATTCCCTCCAGGGATGTTGCATGACCAGTGAGTTGCTCCAACACCTTGTGTTCTGTTTAAGATTCTAGCAGTTCCTTGTGTACTTGTATCTAGATAATGGAGGCTTGATGAGTGCTAAGAAACCACACTAAATTAAAATAAATTATGCATTAAATCCTTAATGTGGGTATATGGAATGAGCGGAGGTAGTTGAGGTGGTTACTATAACACAATTTAAAAGGTATTTGGACAAGTGCATGGATAGAAATGGATATGGATAGATAATGGATCGGAAGGATATGGGGAAATTGTAGGTAGGTAGGACTAGTGTAGATGGGGCATTTTGGGCGGCATGGGCAAGTTGGGCCAAGGGGCCTGTTTCCATGCTGTATGAGTCTATGACTCTATAACCTTGAGCTGCTTGCCCAGATTGGACTACATCTTGGTTCTGATGGTGGAAAGTAATGGTTTTATGCTGAAGTTCAAACTACTGTTGATGTCACCAAGGTCTGCTGCAGTCAGGTTTCTGCTTTTGGCAGCTGATAAGTGGAGTCCACGATACACTGATATTTAGAGAGCTGAACGGCAACTGCATACCACAAACAGTAATTTTCACTCCAATATAAGTTGTTTAGCATTTACGAAATATTATGTTGGTGAAGAAACAAAATAACCAACAAAATATTTGGAAGCAAATCTTCTGGTCCATATATTTTGGCAATAAACTTGCCAGCTGGCTATGAAAGATCTGCATAATAGTTATGATAACATTAAACAACAATGAATAAACAGTGATAATACTCCATCTATTGAGATACTCCTCCATTGAGATGCAATTGTGCTGCAACTGCTCATGTTTGGACTTCTCTGTCCACTTTAATGCACAGCCTCTAACTTCAGCTATTCTTTAATAACACAGGATTAAATCAAATGGTTGCATGAAGTGTTGAACACAAAATAATTACTTCCTGGAATTATAAATTGTGGAGATTTGTCTCCTAAAGTGAAGATAATTATTTGCAATATGAAGAGAGTCGTAGTCATAAAGTCATGCAGCATTGAAACAGGTCCCTTCAGCCCAATGTGCGCACTCCGACCAACATGTCCCCACTACATTAGTCCCACCTGCCTCTAAACTCTGAATAAGTCTGAAGAAAGGTCTCGACCCAAAACATTACCTATTCCTGTTCTCCAGAAATGCTGCCTGACCCTTGGAGTTACTCCAGCATTTTCTGTCTATCTTCCTTCTAAACATATCCTATCGCTGTGTCTGCCTAAATGTTTCTTAAACGTCGCGATAATACCTGCCTCAACTACCTCCTCCAGCAGCTCGTTCCATACACTCACTACCCTTTGTGTAAAAATGTTATCCCTCAGGTTCCTATTAAATCTTTCTTTCCTCACCTTATAACTATGTCCTCTGGTTCTCAATTCCCCTACTCTGGGCAAAAGACACTGTGCATTACCCAATTTATTCCTCTCATGATATTATACACCTCCATAAGATCACCCCTCATCTTCCTGTGCTCCAAGGAATAGATTCCCAGCCTGCTTGACATCACCCTGTAGCTCAGGCCCCCTTGTCCTGGTAACATCCTCATACATTTCTCTGCACCATTTCCAGCTTGTCAACATCTTTCCTATGGCAAGGTGCCCTGAACTGAACACAATACTCTAAAAGTAATTAGACGGCCTCACCAATGTCTAATATATCTGCAACATGACCTCCCAACTTCAAAAGCCAAAAGTGTTTTATTATCATATGTCCCGAAACAGAACAATGAAATTCGTACTTGCAGCAGCACAACAGATATGCAAATATAGTCTTCAGTAGACAACATAACAAATAATGAAAAGATGATCAATATATAAAAACAAACAAACAGGATTGTGCAAAGACAAAAACCAAAGTTCCAAGTCCCAAGTGCAATGGAGTTACAACATCTCATATTCCGCTTGGGTACCTTACAGCCGAATGGCATGAGCATTGAGCTCCAATTTTATGTAATTACCACTCCACCCCCTGTTTTCCCCCATTCTTTTCCCCACCTCTCTCCATTGTGCCCCATCTGGACTCGCACCTAATTCCCTCTTCCCCCGCCTCTTCAACATGCATTCCTTCCTCGAGCTTCACAATTCGCAACTCCAATCCTTTTGTCTCAAGCCTTTTGTCTCTTCATCTCTGGCCTTTGTCCAACAATCTGCCTATCAAACCCCTCCCGCCCTCACCTGCATCCACCTTTTACTTGTCAGTCTTTGTCCTGTCCCTTCCCTGATCCAGTTTTCCCCCACCCCCACCGCCATAATCAGTCTGATGAAGGGTGTCGACCCAATATATCACCAAGTTCTCCTAAGATGCTGCCAGACCTGCTAAGTTACTCCAGCACCTTGTGTCCTTTTTTGCAAACCAGCATCTGCAGTTCCTTGTTTCTACTCTATTGCATTACAACATGTCCAGAGATGGATGATTAGACCAATCTGGGCTCATTGAAAGTTTGTTAATAGTGCCAATGACGGGGAACATGATGACTTACTTTAACTTTCATACTTCCCTCACTAATATCTGCAAATAATTGATTTCAAATGGGTTTGGTGCAGCACAGTGGCACAGTGGTAGAGTTGCTGCCTAAAGGGCCTGTCCCACTGTGGGGAACTAATTTGCGAGTTTAGAAGAGTTTGCGCTCGCTGAAAAATTGTCTGCGAGTAAAAATTGGTCGGCATAGAAAAAAATCATTTTTTTTCTCTCGTAGGTTTAGTCAAAGTAGGTCATAGTAGGTCGGCATGTTATCGTAGGTAATCGAAAGCAATCGAAGGTAATCAAAGGTAGTCGAAGGTAATTGAAGGCTACAGCATTTGAGCTGTAGCCACTCATAGCTTATCGTAGTTTGTTTTTGGTGTAGTCGTCTGAAGTCAAAGGTGGTCGACTTCACTCTCCACTATTCGGTGTCCAATTTTCCAGAGAACATCGGCGAGTAAATCGTAGATAGTCAAAGCTAGTCTTCAACATAGTCGAAGGAGGTCTTCTACATGGTCGTAGGAGTTTTCTACATATTTGTAGGAGGTTCTCTACATAGTCGAAGGAGGTCGTAGGAGGTGTTCTACTTCGGCGATACAACAAGATTATGACACTCTCCTAAACTCGCAAATTAGGTCCCCACAGTGGGACAGGCCCTTTACAGCGCCAGAGAACTTGGTTCGATCCGGACTATGGGTGCTGTCTGTCTGGAGTTTGTACGTTCTCCCCGTGACTTGCGTGGGTTTTCTCCGGGTGCTCAGGTTTCCTCCTACACTTCGAAGACGTACAGGTAATTTGAAGACATGGGGCAATTGGCTTTTGTAAAGATTGTAAATTATCCCTAGTATGTAGGAAAGTGCTAATGTATGGGAATTGCTGGTCAACGCAGATTCGGCAGGCCAAAGGGCCTGTTTCCACATTTATCTCTAAACTAAACTAAATACTACAACTGTCCATATTGCATTCTGGGACCTTGGAAACATGGTAATAGTTTGATGATGGGACACAAAGGATAAAGAGATGTTAAAAGAGGAGAAGGAAAAAGGAAACCAAATGCCTTCATTTAAGCATGCAATGGTGAATTGGAAAGGAGATAAAAGTGCTGCCATGTCGAATAATGTCTGATAGATTTGTGAGCAGCATTTTGGCTGATACTTCAGATGGAAGAGAAAGAGAGCAGAATCATGGAAGATGCTAGGATTTCTACTGCCATTTGCACAGCTTTCCTCACAGAAGTGTTTGCCTGTAGTAGTTGGCAATGTTCAGTTCCAGGCCGCCCACTGATTCAAAGCCGGCAAAGTAAGTTCCTGCAATGATAGTTTAGTTTAGTCTTGTGAACCGAGATACCGCGAAAAGCGTTTTTGTTGCGTCAGCAGAAAGACTATACATGATTATAATTAAACCGTCCACAGTATATAGATACAGGATAAAGGGAATCATGTTTAGCGCAGAACAATGTCCAGTAAAGTCCAATTAAAGATAGTCCAAGGGTCTCCTATGAGGAGGATGGTAGGTGAGGATGGTAGGTGAGGATGGTAGGTGTGGATGGTAGGTGAGTTGGTAAAAGTTGGTGCAGTTGCCTGATAACAGATGGGAAGAAACTGTCCCTGAAACTTGAGGTATGTGTTTTCACATATCCGTACGGTACCTCTTGTCTGATGGGAGAGGGAAGAAGCGGAAGTTTCTGACGTATGTTGTCCTTGATTTTGCTGGAGGCCTTGCCAAACCTGGTGAATTGATGTTGACTGCAAAGAAGTTTCGTGACATAATGCAAATTGCTTTGAGTCAGCTAGTCTCCTTCATTTTCTCGGTCAATTTTTACAATTTAAGTCTATAATTAAAAACGGTTTGAACAATGTCGTAGGGACACAAGGAACTGCAGATGCTGGAATCGTGAGTCAGGCAGCATCTGTGGAGGGAATGGACAGCGATGTTTGTTGTTGAATTAACATGGATAGGATAGGATTGGAGGGATATGGACCAAACGTAGGCAGGTGGGACTAGTATAGCTGGGACATGTTGGCCGGCGTGGGCAAGTTGGACTGAAGGGGCTGTTTCCACTCTGTATCATTCTATGACTAACTTGCTGATTGCTTTGAAAAATAAATGGCAGGCATCTTTCTCCTTCAAGCATGAATGTAAATAATCCACTGGGCAGCATAAGTGAAATATAGAGGAGGGAAGGTGCAGCATATCTGCCCCAAGGGCAACATACCTGCCTCGTTTCACTTAATGGGTTGCAGTCTGGTTCATAAGAAAATCTCTGAAAGATTTTATTTGTTTTGAAGAACTTTGTAAATGCTTTATCTCTAATTGTTGGCAGATCAATTTGCACAAAGTCAGAGTCAAAGAAGTCAAAGTAGGAAATTCAAACATTAAAGCAAAACAATTAGCAGCTTCATTACAGCAAAATAAAACATAACACTGGGAGAAATCAGTAGGACTAGCCGCACTACTGGAGGTCCAGAACCAGGGGCCATTTAAGAATAAGCGGTAGGCCATTTAGAACTGAGATGAGGAATTA